>JAQFYD010001042.1:0-13827 GCA_034694225.1 Bourletiella hortensis
TAAAGAAGTAAAAGCTATTACATCACCAAATTATTTTTAAGCGCACACAAGTTAAGCTTGTCATATTTATATGCATTTCCTTTTTATTATTTATAAAACATACTGTAATATTTCGCAAAAATTTCTTCATATTATTGATTATACTTCTTAAATATGCTTTATTTTTTGGCAATAAAATTTATCATTTCTCGGCTACCTAGATTGTTGTATTTCAATCAATATTAAAGATTTTTTCTATGTTTAGTTATAAACAATAATTTTTCTACAATATTTAACCTAATAAATAGATAATATTTTGTAGTATTATCATTTTCCATAAGTATTTTTTGTTTTTTATACTCAAATAATTAAATGTTCTTTATTCTTTTTAGATTAATAATTTTAATATTTTAATTTAGCAATATGTGTCAATCAAATATTTAAATCAAGATTAATATAATTCTATTATAATATCATTAAAAGTAATTAATATGTTTGAGAAATTGGAAAATATTTTTTCTATAACTTAATGATTTAAATAAATAGAAAGATACTATTTAGTTAATAACTTTGTGATTTGTATAGCCATATAAACTTTATTTATATTATTTTACAAATATCGATTTTAAGACATTTTTATGTATTATATATTCTATAAAATTATGTATATATATTTTTATTAATTACATGTTTAGTATTTATTTATTATCCTTTAGACATTATGTATGTATTTCTATTTTTTTTAAATATTTTCTCCTCAAAAATTTGTCAGTTGCGTGTTATATAATGTTAGTATATTTTTTTATTTTAAGTTTAAACAATTTTGTTTATTGTTACTGAACATATTGTTTTCTACTTTTTTGCGATAAACTGTTATTTCATATTTTTCTATTGTATTTTAATAAGTTGAGTTTTCAAAAATCCTTTTTTAAAATTCGCTATATTGACGTTTGCTGTAGTTGACTCGCTGTATCGACGTCGCTATAATTGATTCGATGTAATGACTGCGCGGTATTGGCGTTCTCTGTAATGACGTTCGCTGTATTGACGTGGAACAAGATATTCTTTTTGCAATATTACGTGAACAAATTTTTAAAATACTTATATTTTATTTAATGAATATAATTATTTTTTATCTATCATTGTATAATTATATATTGATTATGATTTTTATAAGTGTTGGTTTTGTTGAAAAAATTAAATTCGTATATTTATATAAACAATTTTGTGAGCTTTACATTTTGACACTTATTATACATATGTAAATTACTTTTTAAGTTATTTACTTTTATTTTGCCACAATTATAAATATTTATTATACTATACAGGGGCAAACCTAGGATTCCAAGCAGGGGGTGTCAATTTTTTTTGTATTTTTAAACTTTATTAGAAATTTTTATTACACATTATATACAAGCTAATAAATATTAATATTATGGGTTTATATGTTTAATTTATAAATATTTTGCTTTATTAATAAATAAAAGATTCTAAACTATCAACAAAATATAGTATGTATGAATATATTTACATATAATGAATATATAACTCATAAAAGTAAAAAATTTATCAAACTTTTTTAATACCAAATTAATTTTTTATTTTTATAATTTTATATAACAAACATTTTAATTTTTTTTAATTGTTTTAAATATTCAAAGAAATGTTTAACTTACTCCAAATAATTACATTCTAAAATATAAGTTTATAATATAAATGAACTTTATTACCAAAAAAATTTTATTTGATAAATAACCAACATGATTTTACATTGATTCAGAATATGACTTGCTCTATTTTATATTAAAGCGCCATATTGCATATATGATAATTTACTTAGAATTCAATGCATTCCTATTAGTATTTATTACGAATTATATAAATAAATATAAATACATAAATATTCTTTTTACATTATTAATTAATATTTTTTTAATATGGAAAAATCTTTTAAAAAAATAGCATAAAACCATTACAATTTAGAATATATTTAATTTCAAAATTTATATAACCAAGTTTAATAAATTGACAAATGATTTATATTAATGGAATAACTACAAAACTACTACACAATTGCAATTTACTTTGTTAAATTTTTTAAAACTTATATATTTTAAACTATATAAAGTCCAAATAGACAAATAAGGGGTTTTCATGAAAACTTAAGTTGTGGGTTTTATACATAAAGTTAGTAAGTTTGTCAAAAATGTAAATAAATTTTATGTTTAATACGTTCGACAAAAATATATGGGACGTCAGACCCCTCTAACCCCCTCTAGGTACGCCCCTGATGCTATATATATAAAAAAAATAAAAGATGCAATTATTACAACAGAAAATAAAAGTTCAAGAATTTAAAATAAAAAAAACTAATTACGAAAATAATAATTATCTAACATGCTGGTAAAAAATTTAAATGACCTAAATATATTTTCTCAATTAGAACAATAGTTTAACATAATTTAAAGATTAAGCATAATAAATTAATTAATAATTAAATATCCGATTTAATAGTAGTTTTGATAAGTTCTTGAATTCAAGAGAATAAACCTTTTATGTGGGCAGCTGTGAAAGTGAATAACAATTATCACGTCATCTTACGTAATTTCTATGAAGGTAGAGAAATTTATTTTTCAATAAAATTTTATTAAATTTTTAATCGTGTACGTAAAACATAAAATATATAGATTATCCAACTATGACATACATTTTGCTGCTTTAGCATTATTTAATAGCTAATATGAAAAGCATGAATTTGTATGAATTTTTATAAACAGACATGGTAGAAAATTAGTTAAATTAAATTTTTTGCTGTTGATAAATATCGGTTTTTAATGCATATAATTGTAAAAAATCGTTATCTTGCCACTTAAAAGTGGGACATTTTTGAATAGATTATTTTTATTAATTTCATAGGTCATTTTTGTATATTAAATGTGTACGTCATGATATTAGCCACCTTTAACATTAGTGAGAAGGCTCAATAATTACCATAATGTGGTTGTTGATTTGAATTTAAGTTTATTAAATCACTTTTATTTTCTGATTCTCTATCGTATTCAAAATAGGCCACTAATTCTTGAAGAACTATTAAAGCTTTGTTTGTTTCATTCTTGTTTTATAGATGTTCAATTTAAATAACAAAACTTTGATTTATTGGCAAAATATTGGACAATATAGATAAACATTATATCAAGTCTTCAATTTTGTTTAATGACATATTAACGGCAAATTTTCAATGGTAAAAACTTAGATATAAACTTAAACTTTTAATAGGTTTTGTTAATTAATATCATTTTAGTTGAATTTTGTGTATATTTATATAGAATTATGATTATATACTTAATGAATAAAATTGTAATATGGCAGCAATTTTAGTTATTTTATTGCAAGAAAACAAAGCAAATATAATTATAATTTATAAAAAAGTTGTTTGGAGCTTTATGTTAAATTTATATGTTAAGTTGGATTTAAAAATATGAAGTATTACATAGATTTATATGTAATAAGTATTTCAAATTATTGGGTTTAATTTATAAATTTTAAATAAAATAAATTTTCTTACTTTAAAAGAAGTAGCTATCAGTGTCTATAAATAAATTTATTTTCATTTATTATCTGAATGTCGTTTTATAGTTAATTTATAGAGATATTATAATCAATTTACAATCATAAATGTATATATTTTCATTATAGCTTATTTAATAATTTATTGTATGCAATTACAAACCATTGTTATCTTTTTATTATTTTATATAATTATTAAGGTGTAAATTCAATATATATATATATAATATTATTATTTAAAGTATAAAGCAACCGTTTATTGTGATAAGAAAATGATTGATATTACGATTTTCAAAAATGAACTTTTATAATTTTTAATTAAGTTATTGAAATCAATATTTGACATTGTGTTAAAAAATTTTCATTATAATTGATTCATATCAAATTATATTATTATTTTTACTCTAGATATAGCAAATTTTATAAAATTGATTTTTAGGTTAATATAGTTATTAATTTTTTTAAAATAATTATAATATGTTATTTTATAAAATCTATAAAAATGAGATGCTTTATAATCATATAATCATTTTTAATTAATATTAAGGCTTTAGCGCCTTACTTGTAGCCCAATGTCATCATTAAAAATTCTATTTTAATTTCAACAAAATCAATTTAAACAATTAAATAAAAAGATAAAAACAAACCCACTATGAATAAACCCGCCACATTCATAATACTATTTGCTTATTTAAAAAACTTTGTAAAACATTTATGATAATTCTTGATTTATAATCATAATTTATTACTTAATATTTGGTTGAATTTTTTGTGATTATTGTAATGATGGCGTAGGGCTACAAGTCCTGTCCTATAGCTAAAATTAATAAGAGCCTGACTGTTATATCAATTTTAGATACATATTTTCGAGCTTTTCTATATATATTTAAGGGGCAATAACAAATATAAAAGCTTTATTATTTAGCAGATCTAATTAATATTTAGCATTAAAATATATATAGTAATTTTTTACAATCATTTAAAAAGATAGTGTGGTGAAATCTGGTTCAAAATGTTGTTATATGATTAAAAGTTATACATATACTATATATATACACATATTTATTAAATATAATTCAAAAAACAAAATTATATTGAATAGATGAAGACGTAATAAAAATAAATTTGTTAGAAATCATTATCTCATGAATATAAACATTGATATCAATAAGAATGTTATTCTTATAAATACTTATTTGCGTAAATCTGGCAATAAATATGAAACCATAAAATAAATCTAACTTGTGATAACAAAATATAGGTTATTACAATTTATTATAATAGAAATAACCATCTTTTGTTTTTATTAAAAATTATGATAGTTCAATTTGTCACGATTTTGAGACCTAATTTTAAAGTTTGAGTAATTAACTAATAAAATTATACATTTTTTAATATAAAGTAATTATAATTTTGATATAATAATAAGATATTTGAGATAGAGTTGTATAAATAACATATTAATTTTCGAATTTATTCTAGTTGTAAACTTTGATTGAATATGTTTTTTGGTTAGAAAATCACTTTTAGTTTTAATTATTGCATAATATGAAAATTTATAAAAGCCTTTAAGTTGTGTACATAATATAATTGTATGTGTTGATAAGCAAAATATTTTAAAAAATAAAATATAAAAACAATAATAATTCTTTTATATAAAATATTTTATCATATAAAATATTTAAGTATAAATAATTAAATTAGTTACCATCAATTTATTTTTTATTTCTATTATATCTATGGTTTATGATAATCCTAAGATCTCAAAATGTTTAAGTACGTTATAAAAATAAAATTTCAATTAAATATATAGTTAAACATTGTTGTATAATAAGTATAATTGGTATTAATGTGAGTTAAGTCCAAGAACATAATAATATTATCTCTATAGACTGAAGTTAATAAAATATATTGGATCTATATATTAAATTTAAAAATATTATATTTATAAAAAAAATTTTGTTTATTTAACTAAAATTAAAATTTTTCATTATTTTTACTTAAATCCTATAGATTTTATAGCAAATATATTTCAATGTTCTAATTAAGATGTTTTCTTATTTCCAAGTCTTATGACTTAACCTTTCTTAAAAATTTTATAGAATCTTTGTCAAGATGTTTTAAATTAATATTCTTAAAATTATGCTTATTATAACAAATTAATAAATTTTAAAAAATGAATAATTATTACAAAAAATAATCAAAATAAAAAAGGATTCAATATTTATTTAATTAAATTATTAAATACTCAATTCTAAATTATTTTTTAAAAAAACTATATCACAAATTTTTGATGATCTTATATCAATGCCTGATTAAATTATCAACTACCTTTATCACATAATAAAGATCTATTCTAAGACCACTATAGTGCTAATAGTATAATGTATATTAATCTTTTATAAAATTATTTTATTATCAAAAATAATATATGTTATGTGGTAAATTGTCTTACGCTAAGTGAAATTTTGTTATAAATAAGAAATTACAATTATCAAATTTTGTTATTTTTTGCTTATTGTAAACATATTCAAAAATGACTATATTAAAGAATCTTATTTAGTCAAAATAAATAAAAAGATTATAAATTTCCTAGGCTTAATAATCCAAGATAACAATTTTCTAATTTATCGTGCTTCTATATATAAGTGTAACAAAGCCAAGATTTATACTTAAATCGAAAAAAACATTTTTTAATGCTATCAAAGATTTTATAATAAAATATGTAATTAATTTATTCTTATAGTTACAATTCGTAATCATATTGATATTAAAATTAATAAAAGCTAAGCTAAGAATTCAAATGTTTTTGATTTAATTAGCTTAATATTTTGTTGAAGATTTTAACAAAAGCATGGAATATCAATATATTTTGATTCTTTGAGATCTTGAGTTTAGTAGTAAATTTACTATATCTAATAAGATCTTATCAAATTCCTCGATGAAGATATATACTTGTATTCAATCAACTCAAAACTCTTTTAATCTGTTTTATTTAAAATTTTATAACATTCATATATATTTTTAGTTGTTTAATATTATTTTATTAGTAATAGCTAATATAATTAAATTTTTACATTAATTGGTTTATTCAATATAAATATAAAATATATTAACACTTATCATAAATAATCAATTTAAATTTTGATTTTATAATACAAATAATGAGCATTGAATGTTTTATAATTACAATATTGTATAAATAATTCTATCAGTTCTTTAAAGTAGATTTCTTTATTCTGGATACTTTGTTAGGAGTTTTTAATAGTTATAATTATCATAGTGATTAAGTCAATTAAGATCGTTTATAAATTCAAAATTATTTTTTATAGGCAAACATAAGATATAACTTATTTATATTTTACTAATATATTCCTTATTAGACGTTTGTTAATATATACTAGTAATTATCAAAATATTATGTGAAATCTGTTTTATAATTGGGTTTTGGCTATAACTGCGTCCAGGTATTTATTTAAATACTCTAATAACTTACTGATAATTTATCGAAGTACAGATTCATAAAATTTAGGCCAATATATATGATTTTATATATATAATAATATTATAAAATTATTTCAATAAAATATCATAATATAATTTATATAATGGTATTTATGTTACAAGATTTTAGATATTCAATCAATATTATTAATGTTTTCATTATTTATTAATGGAATTTATAATTACGATTTTTAATTAAATCAATTAGATAGAATTTGAGGTTAATTTTTGAATATATTTTCATAAAGATTCATAAATATTCATAAATTTTAAAATATTTTAATTGATAATAAATATTGAAGATTTTTTATCACAAGAAAATGTTATACATTTTAAAAAAAATAAAGCTTTTTTAAGCATCATATCAAAACCATAGATTTTGGCCTACTCCTATATATGAGAACTATTAGTATTGTTAATAAAAATACGTGTTCGTTTATTATTGTACTATAATTAATTAATTCGATTTGAACATCATTTTTTAAAATGCGCTTGTTTCTCTGATATATATGTTTTTAAAATGCACACTTGATAAGTGCAAATAACCCTTAAAATTATTGGAAAAGTTAACATATATGTAGTTTTAAGAATTTTCTTAATATTACTTATAAAATTTAAATCTATACTAAGTAATGTCTTACTTTTTAATAAAATTTGAAATATTTACACAATAGTGAAGTGTATGTACATTATTTTGTACTATTTAAAAAATACTAAAAAGTGTCAAAACGGTAAAATTAAACCTTGCTGTTGTGTCTGCTTGCTAAAATCCTTATATTTTTAATAGTTTATTTTATAATTAGAATTTGTGATCATGGGATTCACGAATTAGATTATATGGCATAATATTAATAAAATTACAAAATTTTTTATTTGTTTTAAAGTCGAAATAGAAATAGAAAATGACTGATAAAACACCAAATAAAAAATGTTTACGATAAGCATAATAAAGTAAAGATATTGATTTTTTATAATTTATTAAGAAAAATTTCTAATTGTAAATAATTAATTTTAAATAAAAATTCAATATTATTTTTATATTATAAATTTATTAAGTTATTGATTTATATATATTTTCAAAAATAGTAACTTTTATTTTTTCAAATATTTATTTTTTAATATACATTAAGTTTTGTACACACTAATATTTAAAACATTATTATAGTATTAGAATATTAATTTATTATTAAATCGTAAATTTTCATTGACTTGCTAATATATGTATGTTACAAATTAACATTAAATATTCATGTTTAAAAAAACAAAATATATTTTTATGTTGTTTTCAAATGTCTAAAACAATCTATTTTTACCATAATATATTTGCTAGCAATTAGAGTTATTCGAATATGGGCCGCCATTATATAATTAATCTAAAGTTATTAAACAATAAACAAGTTTTTTTCAATTTATTAATATATATTAATCTTTCAATGGGGTTTTTAATAAAAATTCTTCTTATTTGACGATCAGCGATATTTCGCATTATCTATACCTACTATGTTTAAATTTTCATAAGCAGAATTTTGAATTTTAAATTTTATAAAATAAACTTATTGCTTTAAAACTTGTCTAAAAATTGAAATATACTTGAATTATCTTTGTATAGCTAAATTAATAAAATATATTTAAATAAATAATTCACCTAGAAAAACAACATAAATTTTTGCTTGAATTATTTAATATCCAATAAATACAATTAGTTGCCTATTAGTTATTGCGATTTTTACCTAAAAAATTCGGAAAAAATGTCACAGCGGTGCTCAACAAGAATAAAAATATCATTTTACAAAAAAAACTAAATTAAGTATGTAATAATAAGTAAAGGAAATATAATATAAATTATAATGTCAAATTAGATATTATTAAGTAATACATAAAAAACATAATAAATACTAATAAGGATTAAAATAGCTAAAAACCACAGCATTTAAAAAATCACAAATTTTTATTTTTACATTAATAATCATTATATTGTGGGAAACTTATAAATACAGATGATTTTGTAAAAAAATACTTTGATTTTGAAGTAAATTTTTTATCGATAGGTGTCAATTTAAAATTACTTAATAATCATTATAAAATAAGGAGTGTTTAAAAAATAAACGTGCAAAAAAATGCATTATATTTTGATCAATAATATCCCAAATATTTTGCCCCAGAAATTTGTCAAAATTTTGTTTAATCATTTAAAAGACTTAAATATATCCTCAATTTGATTTAATCACCTTTTCAATTCTCAATTTAAAGGATTCTGTCAATTTTTCTAAATCTTTTATAGGATAGTAATTCTAGCAAATTTAAAAAGCTCTTTTATCTCTTCAACAGTTTTTGGTAGAGGATCATAGTATATTGAATCTTTTAGTATACCCCATAGGTTTTTTATTGGGTTTAGATCTGGAGAGTTTCCGGGCCATTTGCAGTCACCAAGAATATTTATATTTTCCTTTTTAATTTGATCTAAATTTGTTTTTGTGTGTGGGGTGTAGCTGAGTCTTGAACAATATTCCTCAATTTTTTTTGAAAAATGACCGGATTATTAAACATTTCTAAATATTGTTTTAAAATTTGTGTTCTATAATACTCACCATCTACTTTTTGACCAAAAGGCATAAATATTGATTGTGATTTTCCTTTTGAACAAATGCCACCTGCAACCATAACTTTAATATTGTATTCTAAAATCATGGTGGGCGGAACATTTGCAATTTCCTCTGTACGATATCTTCTATTCTTTCTCTGGCAAGCAGTATCCAATTCATTGTATGTCTTATTTGTAAAAAGTATATTTTCTCTCAATTGTTTCGCCCTAAATCTATTACCTAAATATCCTTTTCGTGCAAATATTTGGCAAAACTTATACGATCATCTATGTTTTTAGAGCTTAATTTTTGTTTAATAGAAGATTTAAAAGCTGTTTTTCCCCATTTGTGGTTTTTAAAATAATTATGTATAGTCGCATGTGTAATAGTTATATTGATTCTTATATTTCTATTTTGTCTATTTAAAAGAAGAGCGGTTTTTCGCTACGAAACATTGTAGTTTTCATACAAATGCTCTTTAATTTGATTTTTATCATAAGTACTAAGCTTTGGCTTTCTACCGGATTTTTTTGGTTTTAATAGACTTCTGTTAATTCGCAAATAGACACTATTTCTTGACACTGCCAATTTCTTTGAAATTTTCGTTACAGACATTCCTTCATCATATAATGTTTGAATTCGATATCTATTTGCAATGTAACTTTTTGATCTATCTATACTCATTATTAAACAATTATTTTAATTTTTTAGTATATATAGTGATGGTAAATAGCTTTTATATTTAGGATATTTAATAAAATTGATGTGCACGTAAATTTTTTACCACCCCTTATATAAGCAAAATTTATAATAAAGTTATTAAAAATATACTAAATTATTATATTTCAAAAACGAAATATTAACAAAGTACAAAGTTCTACAAGAATCAAATAAGGCGCTATTGAGCCCCTTTTAAATAAAAATTTACAAGATTTATGAATCTCTTTACTTTATAATTAAAAAGAATTAGTCACATTTATAAATAATAATAATTAGAACCCATGTTTATTATTAATCAATGCTTAGATGTTTGTTTTATAAATTTATGTCAAACTTGATTATTCTTAAAAAAAATTATAATATTATTAAATAATGCAGAATAAACATAATAATTAATTAAAATAGCGTCAAGAAAAATTAAATTTTAGTTCAGGAGTTAAACACAATTCTGTTTATTTTATTTAGTCCGTTTAAAAAATATAAACAATATTTATTAATCTATTGACAGTACTATAAAAAGAATTAATATGATATGCTTAAAAATAATGACTTTTTGCATTATTGAAAATAGTTAAGTCGCACATGTTATTTTTTCAGATAAATTTTAAATTTACTTAATTTAAAAGTATAAACAAAATGCTTGAATCTTGTTGTTCTAAAAAGAAAACAATAATAACAAAGTAGGGTAAAGCTTTATTTACTTATATATTTTTAAACAGACATAATTAGGTTGTTTTTATAATAAAATAAATTGTTTTTTAAAATTAAGAATTTTATTAATTTAAATTATTATAAAGAATAAATTTTGAGTCAACATTAAATCCTTCGTAATATAAGGCTCCAAAATCAATAGATATCTCATTATTATCACATAAGGAAAAAGCCAATCCTGGCTGAATCAGTTATCTTACCATTAGTGATTAAAATTTAGCTATGTTTGATTTACAGAAGTAATCAAAATGGTTTATTAAAGGACACTTCTTTTTATTTAAGTTTTGTTTAATTATATTCTAGAAAATTATTTAATTTAAAATTCATCAATTACCTAATTCTTACGTAACAGGAATCTTTAAAATGTCTTCGTACTCTCTACCATATATATAAATATAAATACTACTTGAGCTATTTAATCCTTGTTCTTAACCTAATATTATAAAGATTTTACTTATTTTTTACATCTAGTCGAGTCAAATGCTTCCTAAACCTCGCCGTATCTTTATATTTATCATCACCACATTAAAATTATTTAGAATATTTTACCACTTATTTGTTATATTCTTAAGTTAATCACGAATAACAGGTTTGTTTGGTATGTATTATATATTTTAAATTACAAATTTTCATACATATTTTTAAAATTTTTCTGATTTGTTTATTTTAACAGTGTTTGTAAAAAAATAAAAATTTAAAATTAAGAAACAAAATAAAATATAGATGTGTGTCTCCATATTATAATTTTTCTAAAATTAAAATATATTTAATTATACTTTATATTATAATATATTTTATAAAAAAAAATATTTAAATATATTCTTTTAGACGCTGTTATAGTAAAAAATTCTTAAAAACATTTTAGAACGAAATCTCCATAGTAAAGATTTTTGCATTTCTGACATAAAATTTTTGTCAAATATTTTATTTAACTTACTATTTAAATCCCTATTTATAATTTATACTTATTAGAATTTATTATATAATTATTTGTAAATAGCACTATATAAATATAAATATTATTTTTTGGTATTTTTGTATATATTTAAAAATTTAAATATTCTAAATTTTTGAAATTAATGAAAGTTTGGACAATTATAACAAAATTAAAACTTTAGAAAATAAAGGATTATATACTAACATATAAAGAAATTTTTAGTATACTTGGAATTATGCATTGACTAAAATTAAAATATAAATAATTATTTTTTATAAGCAAAATAGCAGAAATATAAAGCTCAATATCAAAGCCTTTTATAATTGCAGATTTATTAAGAACGTCTTGTATTTTTAAATTTGTTAACAAATAAAGATAACTACTTATAATTAATTTATTAAATAAATATAGTTAATATATATAGAAATAATTTATAATATATAACAGCAAAATTAAATTAATGTAAAATATTATTGAATAGTGCTTAATTATATTTATTCACAATAAATCATATAAATGTAATATAATATTTAATTATGACTAAATAAACTAATCATAATTACTATAACAAATTCTATAATTAAACAAAAGATGTATACATATCAGAACTAACTATAAATTGTTTTTCATATTTATATTTTTTATTCAATTAATAATTGTTTGACACCAAATAAAATTTTAATCTATTTAAAAGTTGTGGGATATAAAGATCATTATTAACAATTATAGAATATATTCAAATAAATCTATCAATTTTTATTATATACATTAAGGCTTATTAGATAAATATCTATTATCATTGAAAGATTTACATTAATGTAATATGTAAATTTAAATCTAAATATTCAATTTAAAAATCTAACTGAGAAAGTAGGTATATAAAATTTTTTCTACGTTGATTATATTACCTACGCAAAAATATTATGCGAACTAAATAGTATTAATTTATTAACATTTCAAAAAGAATTTATCTTTAATAAGGAAATACAGTGTTATTTTCAATATATTATGATATAAGTTATACTAGTTATAATTTAGATGGGATGTTATTATTTTCTTATAATAATTATCTTATTATGAGATTGAACATTGTTTATACTAGCAGCACGAGCAATTTTATCAAATTTTTGATAGATATATGGAAGAACTCATTAAAAAATAATATTTCTGGATTGATTATTTTGATATTTTTTGACCACTGCAAGAAATATGATACAAATAATTAATATGTAAAAGGTTTTTTCTACACATATGTGACAAAACCTATCAATAGCTTTTCTTTGCTCGAATGCTCAAACTTCAGTGATTACATATTTGTTTTAAAAATGTTAATAAAAAGAAAAATAACTGATCTCAAAATTAAAACACTAAATCAAGTTTTGAAATATTTTCTTTGTTATTTTTCAGTATTAGAGCCAAAACATTTAGCCATACAATATTTTTTTGTTGAAATATTAAATAATTTAAATTAAATTATAACAAAAAAATAACGAATTAATTACATCTTATTTAATGATGAAATAAATACGGGGTAAGATCTCTTTATTTATGCCTTATACATAAATCTATCTCATGGTTATGATATTATTTTTGTTTACATATAAATTTAAGATTTTTTAAAATATTTTATAAAAATACTAAACTAATTTATCTGTTTATTTTCTTGTCAAAGATTAAAATTAAATTTTTTAAACATATAAAATACTACGACATCTTTCAAATTCTTAAAGAGTCTTTTGACCCTCTAATATATAAGTGAATTGAAAGTTTAGAATATAAAAAGTACAAACGTTGATGGTTTTGTAACTTATATCGTCATTAATCAGA
>JAQFYD010001043.1:0-13826 GCA_034694225.1 Bourletiella hortensis
ATTAATAAATTTGAGTGTAGAATGATTTTGTTGGTTTTTAATAAACATGAGACTTGAAAAGGGATATCAAAAATATACTACAAAAAATGATTATTATTTAGTTTTTATATAATGTCTAATTATTGTTTTTTAATATTTTTTATATATTATTTAACATTAAAAAAGAAATAAATTGACATTTTTTGTTAACTATTTTAGCCCCTGCCAAAACTGACCAATAAGAAAATTTAATAAAAAATTTTATGATAGAAAAATATCGTTAAAAATAAATAAATTATTAAAAGTAATTGATAAAATTACTATAATGATTAAAGTATGCAATAAATATAATAATTTTGAACAATTTTATTAAAAAAATTAAAAATTAGTAATGCAAAAGCTGTGATAAAAGTCAATAAAAAACTAGCCATATTATCAGAAGAAGTGGATACACATAGATAGCAACTGTATGAATAATAATGAAATCAATCAATTGTATTACAATACTCTAATTTCTTTATAAATAAAAACAACTATTTGTTTAAAAAGATAAATTTTATTATTATTATTTTTAGGAACCCCTGTGACATGTTCTTTTCGAATATTTCAGATAAAAATAGAAATAATCAGAAGCCAAATGAATGTGTATTTTCAAAATAGAATATGTAATTTAAATATTTATATTGCCCATCTATCGATATTAATCATTTAAATTTATCTTTTGTATTTTTGGAAACGGATAGATAATTTTTAAGAATATTTCACTTTTCTATCAAATTTAAAAGCCAGAAGATTATTTCTAAAAATTTTGAACCCCTGTTCTATTTAATTTTTGAGAAATATCATTTTTTGTAAATGAAAATAGGCAAATAATACATTTATATTAGAAAGCATTCTCTTGCACCAATTAATTATAAAAATATACTTATTAAATGTAAAAAATTATATGAAAATCTTTAGGTTATGCTTAGTCAAATAATTTTATTAACAATATATTTTACAATTTTTCTACAAAATTACAATTTATCCGTCTTCATTTATGACTAAGGATCGTTATTGAGACATATGAAACTTGCACAGTTTTTTTTTATAAAAACAAAAGATTATTATTACTTTTTTAATTCATAATTTATACATTATTTAAAAAAAGACATGTTTCTGTCTACTTTTATTTCTTTTTGCCATATTACACATGTGATTGTAAATAAATACCACAATTTTTACTTCATGAGATAATGTTTCAAGTTTTAGTCATATTAATGTTTGACTAATCCGTATTTTTTTGACACTATCTATTAAATTTTTCTGGCTTTTTATAAAATTAAATGCCTAACTAAAAACATAAAACATTATTATTTTTTATAATATATAATACGGTTTTTGTAATAATTAAAGGAAATATAAAGTGCTTTTATACAATATATATAGCTTTCAAATAAGTTTAACAATGGGCTGTAATAACTTGACTACTACACTCAGTCAATAATCTACTTATAATGTTAATTGTACTGTAAAACTTCAATATTTCGAAATAAAACCTATTATTTTATATAATTCTAGCACATATGTATTAAAAACTCGAATATTAAATATTTAAGTTGTATTTTATGTTTTATCTGAATTTATGCTATTTTTTATATTTTAAGTTAATATTTACTTTTTTGTTTAAACTATTTGTGATTTAAATATGGATATTAAGCTATAAAATAATTATATAAATGGTTGTGATAAAGGTCTAATTTTTTATTAGAAAAAAAATATTTTATTTAATATATATAGTAAAAATATAAATATGTCATTTACCTAAACTAAAAACAAAAATATCACTTTATATTTTTGTATCCTTCCAGTACGAGGGATCATTTTTTGGTAAAAAATTGTAAGTGATGTTAAAAATTTGTATTTTTGTTCATGTCTTTGTTTTGGTAAAAAGTATTTTGAGTTTTCCTTGTAAAAACAGGTTGTACAAGCTATAAGGAAAATATTAAATGTAAAATAAATTGTTACAAAGTAATTATGTTTTTAATACATTATAAAATTGATAATAAATGTGGATTTTTAATTCTCTAATTATGATTGGTTTAAATTTATAAATATTTAATATTTTAATTATCAGATGTTCAATTATTTGAAATTTAATTTTTTATTTTTTTTTCCAATTTTATAATTTTAAAATACAAAAGTAAAATTTATTTTATTCAACATTATGATGACTTTATAGTACAACTTACATTCATAAATACAAACACAAGATTTATAATTAATAACACAACCACTTTCTTATAACAAGAAACTTGTTTTATATACTATCACATATTTTATCACAACCAAATTCATCACATTTAATAATAGCCTTCTTTTGTGTCTACACACATTACATCTTTTAATACCTTGTAACAACTAGCCATTTTAGTACAATTACAATTTGTGCTTCATTAACATACATTTACTGTATCACACATAATTGGGTTTGGCTTTTATAGTTGAGTCTCTGCTTGTTATTATAGATTGCTTATTTTTATTGTCATAATTATTCAATTTCAATTTATTTTTTATAAATTTATGTATTTGTACCTGTTATTTATACTTGGTTTTTCAATTCAATGAAGCTTGTTTTGTGAATTGGAATTTGTTTTTATTATTATTAAAGTTAATTTAATATGAATTTATATTTTTATAAAATGTCCTAATTTTATTTTAATTTGTATTAAATTTTTTTTTCTCCATTAATAATATTGCATTAAGTGCTCATATAAGTTGTTTTGTATGTTTTGCTTTAATTTATTGTTTTTTATTGATGCTTATAATTTTATATTAATTGGTCTTATCGATAATAAATATTATCATGTAATTTACAAGAAAAAAAATAAATTAGTAATAATAAATACTTAAGTTGAATAAATTAATTTTGTTTTTTATACATTTTTATTTAAGTGAAATAGTCACGGTTATTATATAATATATAATTTGTTCAATTTATATATACATTTTATATCTTCGTAATAGATATACAAACATATACTTATTTATCAAAGTATAGAAGGGGTTTGTAGCTTTATTTACTAGTATTCAAATAAAAAAGTAAGAAAAATTTTGGGATAAGATAGAACTGATAACTAATTAATTAATTGTCATTTTTAATATAAAATAAAAATGGTTTCCTTGTTTATATTGACATTTATAAACCTTTAAAAAGAATTACAAAAATATATAAATATTTGTATCTTTTTTTTATAAGTTTTAAAATATTGTTTATTTTATTATAAAAATCAGAACATTTTTTTATTTGTCTCTTATTTAGTGCCCTTGTTTATTACAAAATAAATAGGTGAAACATAATTGATAATTACATATCTTTATTAGCTTATCCATTCGTTTACATGTTGAGATTTTAATAGGTTTAAGTTTTATAGTAAAATAAAAATGTATTAAAAAATTTGTATATACTGTGCACTTCATTATAAAAAATTTGGTTTTTTTATTATTACAAATTTGCTATATCTATACTAATCAATAAATGAAAGAAATTTTATTTATGGCTTTATTGGTTAAATAAATTGTTGTTTTTTGTTTATAAAGTCTTGGAAGTGAGCTAAAATGTAATTGTTTGTTGTTTGCTATGTATCAATATCACTTTAAATTTTTGATTTGAATGTTCGTTTATTATAAAAATTAATACCGTATTTTACATATATTTTTTGCAAATTTATTGTATATGGCAGTTTTCATTTAAAAAATATAGTTTCTGAAACAAATTACACCACACTTGATTTTCTATTATTTGTACAAAATAATTATGCTATATTATGGAGCCAATAACTTATTAAAATTAACAATTAGTGAAACTTTTGTTTTTGTTATTTTGCCTAAAATACATGTTGAGATTCTTAACAATATATATCTTAAATTGATAAAGTATCCGGGGTTTTATTTTTGTCAATTAAAAAATGTCGATATGGATAAAAATCATCCTATTTTTATAAACATAGTATAAAAATAATATGTATTCTATTTTTTAGTTAAAATAACCTTTGAATTTTATTTTTGGCTATTCAATAAATTTCCAAAAAAAAACTATCTTTTTAAAATGAAAACTGCCATATTTACAATGATTTTTAAACCTTAGATAAAAATTTTGGTTGATCAATTTATACTTTTTTTAGCTTTTTGTTAAAATAATGATTTTCAAACACTATAAAATCTAAAATTATATAAAAATATATTGAAAACTATATTTTTTTAAATATGATAATTTGTTTTTTTGTATTAGAAAAGAGCAAAAAGTAAATTTCATGCTTTTTCTGTAATGATTTAATGAACGCTTTTTTTGCGCAGAAAACACGATAAATATTGTATTTACTTTTGGGCTTCTTTTATATTTATTTTTGGTAATGGTGTATCAATTTAAATTATATTTTAATTAAAGCCAAATTTCTAGAGATAATGAAAATTTTGCTTGTAATTGCAATGTAAACTTTAATTTATACGTGATTGATTACTAAATGAATATTTAAAATCAATTAAAATTAATAAATATATTCAATTATAGGGGCCAATAAATGATTTTATAAAATATGTACAAAATTTTATATTTGGATAAAATATTAAATATTTTTAATTACGATATGTTTTTAATAATGATAAAATATTTTTAATATATTTTATTTTTATATCTTATTAAAAATTTGTTTTTTTTGTAATTTAATTTATCGATTTCACTCTCAGTGTCCTTTGCTAACAAGATAGGAAGAAATTATGTTTATATTATCAGGGAGCTATAAGGGAGGGTAGCATTTTATGAAAAGCGAAATAAAAATTATATGGATTAAGAAATTAATATATATCAGATCCAAATATAGAGCTTTTGTAATTAAAATTATTAATTGTGCTCAAATAAAAAGCTAGAAAAAATTGTTATATGGGGATATAAAAAATGTCAGATCTATCAAACTTTATTATGATTAAAATGTGAACCATTTTTTCATGAAGCAAAAATGAGGTCTTTATAAATAATCATTGGTGTAAATCTGACAAAAAATTTGAAAACTAGACAAAAATTATCTTTTTTGATGGATTGTAAATAATTGTTGTTTATTAAAAATAATAATCTAATATTTTTATTAAAAACTGTGCAAGTGTTAATTGTCAAGATTTTGAGCCCTACTTATAAATTACAGATTATTTGAAGGTGAACAGTGGAGGCATTATAATCGAAATATACATTTTATATGTTTTATGTTAATGAGATGATGAAATTTTTCATTGTTATTTCGATTCATTTATCATAAAATTGATATGTAAGAACTTGGAATATTTTATCGAATCAAACATTGTTAGCTTTGATGACATATTTATATTTAGAGGCATCAGTCATAGCAGCACTAATAAAAGTAGAACAAAACATAATATTTATGATATCAATTTTTCTTATTCACAAGTACTACTTTATAATAATTTTCTAATAAGTTATTTAATATTAAGAATGATTAAATTCATACTATTATTGATAAAAACTGAGATTAACTTTATAATTACTAAATTTCCTGAATTAAGATTTGACAATCATGTGATTGAGATAATTTATGAATAATAGATATTATGAAAACTATAATAGACAGTTTACTTGTTTGCATTAAAGGCCACATTTATAGTCATATCAGGTCAAAATTATAGTCAGTTAGGGCTAAATTAATAGTCATATCAGGTCAAAGTTATAACCGTCTTTACATAATAATTTTGACTGTAAATTTGACCTTAATTATAATGTTATAGCATATATGAAGAAAAATTAATTTTAAAAGTTTTTCAATAATTTGTTTTTCCTAAAAATAAAAATTTATATTTACTTACTCAATTCATTCAAAAAATAAGTGCGTATACTTTTGAAGTTTTGAATCATGTTTATGAGATTTATTAAAAAATAATATTAACATTGATTCTCATGTTTATATAAACTTTATCATAACAATTACCACAAATGCTTCAAATCAATATCAAATAAACGAAACATTATTATTATTTTCGATTCCCTTAATAAATGAGTTTGTTATGTTAGTTGAATCATGATTTAATTACTAATTCTATTAATATTTTAAAACTATTTGTTTGATTTTTATTACCTTAGGATTAAGTTTTGTCCGTATTTTGATTAAATCGGGTAAAATTTATTTTTGATTATTTGAATCAATTAACCCATTGCAGACGAACCGTATTTTCAAAAAATGTGTCTGCATGGCGAAGTATAAAGAGTTGTTATTTTCTATATTTTATATCATATTTTTGTATTTTTAGGCCTCCTTTATTATTATATTTTAGATTTTAAATAAAACATATGATGTCTTATACAACCGGTTGTACAAGTCGTCCGCAATTGGTTAACGAACCATTTACGTATGAAGGAATTTCCAAAAAGGCTACTTTATGGAAAATAAAGATTGATTTCGATATTTTATTTTTAAATTTTGTTTTTTATTTTTCTTTTCATTTACTTTTGGGTTAAACATATAGGGTCTTGCATAAGAGGTCTGAAAAATATAATTTTGCTTGTATAAAGAGTACTATAAGTGTAAAGGAAATTGTTAGAGGATATTTGGAATTAAAAGTATTAAATATTAAAAATACTCAAATACGAGGTAATAATTCAAGACCAGAAATTTTCCCTAGTTTAAAATCAACCTTTTATAAAGAATAGAATACAAATTTATTATTAATAAAAGGTTTGAAGAATTTGGTTTAAGTTATAAATTCCTTTAGTAATTTATATTAAGGGTTTTAGTAGTAATTACAAATTAGTTTTTGCATAACATTAAAGTCGAGATTGAATTTAAATATATAAAAAATTTGGATATAATAAATATAGATTGTTTATTTTGAGATAAAATTGAATCAAATTAATTTAAAATTATGCATGCTTTTTAATGTGCATAAATTTATCAAGAACCTTTAATCATATAAAATAGATCATTTAATAATTAATTAAAGAGTATTGTTTATTTTTAAGAAAATAAATATTGGATTGATGGATTTTATATATTGTCTTGTTATTATTTGTTAACCAATTCATGGATTTTTGGAATAGATCCTTATGAAGATGGTTGATAAAGAATTTATAAAAATAGAAATAATAAATTAAAAGTAAACCTCAGTTCTTAATATAGCCAAGTTACCAAGGATAATAAATTATTTGGTAAAATATATGTTTATGGTGCATAAATATAAATAGACATTGTTTTGAATTATTATTTAAAAAATGAATTTTATTATTTTAATAAAGTTGTATATTGTACAATCTAATCAATTATTTAAGAGACAAGATCCTCCTATTAAAATTGCTAGAGAAAGTGATGGTAATTCTCCTTCAAATGCTCCTAAACAAGCAGATTCTCCTTCAAATGGTAATAAAAATATGCCTAATAAACAAGCAGATTTACCTTCTAATGGTAATAAAAAACCAGATATGAATTCTAATAAAAGTAAGGCTGATAAAGGTTCTTACGAAACAATGGATAATTGTAAAGGTGATGGTTGTGGAAAACCTGATACTAATGCTCCAAAAGGTCCTCCAACTCCTATTAATGATACTCCTGCTGGTCCTCATGAAGGTAAATCAAATGGTTGTGGAGAAGGTGGTAATGGTAAAGGATGTGGGGATGAGCCTAAATCATCAAGTGGAAAAGGTAATCCTCCATCAACTTCTGTTAATGATACTACTGCTGTTCCTCATGAAGGTAAATCAAATGGTTGTGGAGAAGGTGGTAATGGAAAAGGATGTGGAGATGAGCCTAAATCATCAAGTGGAAAAACGAATGAATGTGATAGAAATGGTGGAAATTCAAATGGTAAAAATTGTGGAGGAGGTTCAAATGGAAAATCCAGTGGATCAAATATTGAAAAAGAAAATCCACCACCATCTGAAGAACCAATACCTAAAAATGATACTCCTAAACCTACTGAAATAAAGAGTCCTAATAATGATGGAGGTAAGGATAAGAAAACTTATGAAACTCTTCCTCCTCCAGGAGATGAAAAACCAAATACTCCCCCTAAACCTGAATCACCAGAAGGTAAAACTGATTCTCCTAAAAATGATAAACCTGAGCTTCCTAAAGAAGATGAAAATAAATCTACACCTCCTCCAAAAGAAATACCCGATAGTCCTAAAAATGATACTCCAGAGCCTAAGACACCGGAAGTTGATGAGCCTAAAAAAGAAAAGAAAGGATCTTATAATGTAGAACCTCCTACACCTAAAAAGGATACTCCTGAGCCTCCAATGGACAAACCAGATTCTCCAAAGAATGATAAGCCTGAGCCTCCTAAGGAAGATGAAAATAAATCTACTCCTCCTCCTCCAAAAGAAATACCTGATAGTCCTAAAAATGATTCACCAGAACCTCCAAAGACTCCAGAAGTTGAGGAACCTAAAAAAGAAAAGAAAGGATCTTATAATGTAGAACCTCCTACACCTAAAAAAGATACCCCAGAGCCTCCAAAGGACATACCAGATAGTCCAAAGAATGATAAACCAGAGTCTCCCAAGGAAGATGAAAATAAATCTACTCCTCCTCAAGAAGACAAACCTGCACCTCCTCCAAAAGAAATACCAGATAGTCCAAAAAACGATAAACCAGAGCCTCCAAAGACTCCAGAAGTTGAAGAGCCTAAAAAAGAAAAGAAGGGATCTTATAATGTAGAACCTCCGAAGGACATCCCAGATAGCCCAAAGAATGATAAGCCTGAGGCTCCTAAGGAAGATGAAAATAAATCTACTCCTCCTCCTCAAGAAGACAAACCTGCACCTCCTCCAAAAGAAATACCAGATAGTCCAAAGAATGATAAGCCTGAACCACCTAAGGAAGATGAAAATAAACCAGCACCACCTCCAAGAGAAGTACCAGATAGCCCAAAAAATGATACTCCAGAACCACCAAAGAAAGAGGGTAAAAAAGGAGCATATAATGTAGAACCACCTACGCCTGATAGTGAAAAATCTGTCCCTAAAGGTGAAGCAGATACTCCTAAGAATGATAAACCTGAAACACCTTCAAATGGAAATAAAAATTCACCACCTCCTGCAAAAAAAGAAAATAAAAAAGGAGCTTATGAAACTCTTCCTCCTAATTAAAAATTAGCTTTATATTAAATTTTCTGAATTTTTATATTTTTTTTTACTTTCAAATTTACAGTATTTCACAGGTTTTATGAGCAAAAACTTACCAAAATTTTTTGCTCATATATTCTTTCAAATGATTAATTTTAACAACTCAATTTTACATTTTTTATTTTATAATGTGCTTATTTTCTCTTATAAATACAATTTTTTATTAATACAACATGACATATGGACAAAAACCTGGTCGAAAATTTTGCGCATAAAACCTGCGAAATACTCTAGATTCATGATTTATATATGGAAGTTTTCATTTCTAAATTGCAGTTTCTTCATTAATTTTTAATACGTTAAATTTTTTGATATATCTATAAAAACTATTATGCCGTGTTTTAATAATAAAAACTTGTAAAAAATATTAATAAAATATGCAATATTTATCTCTTATTTAATATATATTTAGCCATTTTTGATACAAAAATATTTGGTTTGAAAAAGTTTTGAAGTTATGTGTGGATTTGAAAATAGCAGAATTACCAAAGCTCAACTTACTTTTGAAGATGTTATGCGAAGTAAATCTGTAGTTTTTTCAACACTAAAAAGAATCTCTGAAATATTTTTTAAGGAATTTAATAAATTATAGAGAAAATATATGTTTTTAATGAAAATTTTTACATCACATTATGTTTTCTTGAAATATGTTAATTTTTGTAATATTTAAAAATTTAAATTGACTGATTTCTCAAAATAATAGATGTCAATTAGAAAATGTAAATTGACTTAAAATTAACTTTTTTAAAAAACTTGATATATAATTAATGCTAAAAATCTTGACAGAAGAAACTTGACCAGTTTTAAATAATTAATTATTGTTTCTTTTTTAATTAAAATTGATAATTTATAATACTTTAAAAAAAGACAGATTTCAGTCTAGATTTCACTTTTTTTGCTAGATTTACAAAAGTAATTAAAATTTAAGATTTCATTTTTACTTATTGAAAATAGGTTTCACATTTTAGTCACAATGACCTTTGACAAATCTGTATTTTTTAGGTCCTCATCTGTCAATTTTTTCTGAATTTTTTTGAACCCTATATATAATCAATTGACAGTTTATTTATGAAGTTAAAATTTGGTTTTTTATCTTTATTGTTAAGTCTATTTAATAAGATTCGATATAGAATTAACCTTTTAAAAGTTAGGCATATATTTTTTTTATTAAAATTGTTTATTTTTATATAAAAAATAAGTAAAAATATTTATTATTGAGCAATCACTAAGTTATTGATGACTTTGGCCTAGTATGATTCTTACATTGTTCTTTTGTCAGAAAAATAAAAAATTTTCATTTTGGATAAATATGTATTTATTTATAAAGATCTTCAAAACTGCATATTTATACATTTTTAAAGAAATATTTGGTTGATATATCAAATACATATTACGCACAAATATATTAATGTAAATGATTATATTTAAAATATGTTATCCTGTTATTGTTAAAAAAATGTGAATTATTGGTTTTCTTTAATTATTATGGCTCAAAAATAAAAAAGATTTAAAAAATTGATTGGTTCTAAAAATGAAGATCTATTAAAGTTTGGTATGACTAAAATTTGAAGCATGTATACAAAAATTGAAATGCTATTAATGTAATAAATATGTAATTTTATCAGTATTTGAATCCTAGTCTTTAATGTCAGATAAATATTGCGATATAATCATTATTTTTAAAACTTTAAAATTTATTTAAAAATTAGAGATATGAATAATAAAATTAAACGAATATAAACACGTTAATAAAACTTTTTATGTTTGATTCTTTAAATAAGGTTTCAAACAAATATAATATTTATTCATTATGATTTAATATTTTTTTTTTTAACCTGGGGAAAACCCAGAACACACTTTATTTAAAAATTAATCATAGCCCATAGATTTATTACATTCATATATTTCAGATGTTCACTATAGATATCACCATATTAATTTCATATTTTGATAATATTTTGAGTTATTAGTCAACTCGTTACTTAATTCATTTACCTTCTTTTATTTTATTTCTTATAGAAACCTTTTTCCTTTTCTTATAATTGATAATATCTGTTTTCATTATTTAAAATGTCTTCTTACTTAGTTGTTAATTCAATTTTTAAAAAAAAATTCTTATGATTTAATATTTTTTTTTTTTTAACCTGGGGAAAACCCAGAACACACTTTATTTAAAATTAATCATAGACCATAGATTTATAACATTCATATATTTCAGATGTTCACTATAGATAGCACCATATTAATTTCATATTTTCATAATATTTTGAGTTATTAGTCAACTCGTTACTTAATTCATTTACCTTCTTTTATTTTATTTCTTATAGAAACCTTTTTCCTTTTCTTGTAATTGATAATATCTGTTTTCATTATTTAAAATGACTTCTTACTTAGTTGTTGTTAATTCAATTTACTGTGTTTTTTCTGCATTTATCCCCCCTAGTTATATCTATTATTGTAGAGTGCTAAAAGGTTTAAGAAAATTTTCACCATGAGCTATATTCAACATGATTTATTAGATAATATACTAAATGGTAAGGGTGCCTTACAAGTAGCCCGAAGTCATTATGGCGAATTTTAAAACATTCTCAACCAATTTAATGATGGAAATAATTGATAATAATTTTTTTGATAAAGATAAAAATAAATGCAAAAATAAATTGAAAAATGCAGTTTATTTAAGAAATAGCCTTTATATTATTTTTGTTTTATTTTCTCTTTTGTATTATTCCATATTAATATTTTATTTTACTTGGTATTTCGTTTGAAATAAAAAATCGTCATAATGAAGTCGGGGTACTTATAATTATAATGGACAAATGCAAAAAAATGCAACAAAAATTGCATTTAAAAATTGTTGAAATCAAAAATTGCGCTTAAAAGTTGCTCTCGATATTTCACTTATTCTATATGTTAAATGCTAAATGTCAAAAGAATTTAATAAAAATATAAAGAAGCATACAATAAGCTAATTTATTCAACAAAATATATTTTTGTAGGTAATATCACATTTTCCGAAAGTACTGTTTCAACTTTCGACATAAATTTATGTAACATTTCGATAATTTTAAGCGCAATAAATGCAAAATTTTAAACTCAAAATATTTGCAAAATGTTTCAGATAAATGCAATTTTTAAGCGCAAATTTGTGACCCTACTTATGATATACCCTTACCAGATTTTTTTATAAGTTATTAATATTTTGATTTTCGCTTATAAATAATATGATTGGACTAAATTTGAGTATTGAATGTATTCATCATAATAAATAAAATAGTTTCAAGCTTATGCACCAGATAATTTTAATAAATAACTAATATTATGTGTTCAAAATTAATATATCAAAACATTTTTCGATAATTTTAATTGATTTCGATGTCAATAAGAAATAAATCATTTGTCTGGTTCTGATTAGTATGGGAATTACTTTCTGAGTTATGATAAATTTCGAAATTGGACACAGTTTGAATTAAAAGGAAAATGTTAGAAACCAAAAATATATTATGTTAAATAGAAATTTTTAAATTTTGTTGAGTTTTTTTGCAAAATTTAAAGAATTTAATTATCTTTTTTAAAGTATTAATCTAACTCTACTGTTTTTAGAAAAAATTAAATTATTTTAATATTACATTTATCAAAAGAGTCCGCAAAGATCAAAACTTATATTATATATGGTAGTTTTCATTTTAAAAGCACAGTTTCTGAAACAAATTCTACCACACGCAATTTTAGAATATTTTTACAAAAATTACGATGCTATATTTTGGTTCTAAGAACTTATTATAATTTCCAATAAGTGCAAATTTTGTATTTGATATTGTCCCTAAAATTCATATTGATATTCTCAACAATAGATATCTAAAATTGATAAAGTATTCAGGGTTTGGTTAATGTCGATTAAAAAATGTCGATATGAGTAAGAATCGTCCTATTTTTATAAACATAGTATAAAAGCACTATATATTCTATTTTTAGTTAAACTAACCTTTAAATCGTTTTTCGGCTATTCAATAAATTTCCGATTAAAAACTATCTTTTTAAAATGAAAACTGCCATATTTGTGATCATGATCAGTTTGCTTTTAATTACAATCTGAGGTTTATTTAAAGATTTTTATTGCTAATTGTACTTACCATAGTCTTCTAATATGGCAAGAATCAAAAATTACAAGAGAATTTGTTTTTTAAGTTGTAATTTCATACAAGAGCTTAATAATGGTTATTTTATCATTAAGTTTTAAAGCAAAGATAACTTTATTTTAAAAAATACTTGAAATATTTAAATGATTATTTTATTTAAAGATATAGGGTTTAGTTTAAGTAAGATAAATAAATTTACTTCTGATGCAAAAATTCGTATAGACCAAGGTTTTTTAAAAAAGGTCGGACTTGAACAATCCTGTGCAAAACTTGTGATAAGAGGTCAGTAAAAAATGTGAAATGTAAAAATCAAACATATATTTCGTAAAATTCAGCCAATGATTATATAGTAATATCAATAATACGAAATTACATTATCTCAATCAAATTTAAAATAGCTTGCTTATATTTTTTCTCTAATTTAGACTTTTAAAATATGCTTTAATAAATTTATTTTAATTTAAAAGAATATAAAGACTTATTGTAAGAATAGTAGTCTAACATTTTCTTTAGGTAGGGAAATTTCTTACCAAGTTCATATCTATTGA
>JAQFYD010001044.1:0-13825 GCA_034694225.1 Bourletiella hortensis
TTTCTGAGACGTACGTACTACTACTACTGCCTGCTCTCTAACATTGAATACACACATTTACGCATACAACATATACACACACACGCAGGAGCATCCGAGAGAGGATGGATTCTGTAATAATATTAAGAGGATTTTGAACGCGTGAAGAAGCGAAAGCTTTAGATTTTACAAAGATAATTACTTGTTAGGATATGTGAAGAAAAATAAGGGAAAAGTTAGAATTATGAAACTATAGGATTCACTCTGTTTCCCTAATAGCATTTCATGATCCCTGTCTGTGTCCAGTTTGAAAAAGTATAGAATTTCTGCACGAATTCCTACCTTCGGGAACCCCTTGATATTCATCATCATCAAGAAGAAGGCGAAGGATCTGCGAAAGTTTTATATTAGCTGTTGTTGTTGTTGTTCTTGTTGTGTTTATTACGACGACGACAGAAAAAATTAGACATTGCAGTGAGCTTGACTACGGTACGATTCCATACATTATTATTGTAAATCATAATTGATTCAGTGTATGTATAGATGAGAATAAGAGAAGGAAAAGGTTGAAAAATCAAGTAAGCTCCGAAAGTTGTGTTGTGTAAAGGAAGGAATCCATGACATTGAGAGCGGCGGAAGCTCGGTGAGGGAGCTAATGGCTCATATAATTAATTTTGTTGATTCGAACTGTGTAACATAATATACTAATGGAAACCCATGCGGTATTTGTGTCTGTCTTAACCATGTAGAACGACGATTGCATCGAATTGAAGGAAAAGTATAATTATTGTTAGGAACTTAATTATTGTGATCATAATGTTACGTTTAGACTTTTCTGATTTCATTCAAGTTCGGAAGTAGTAGCATTGACTATAGTGGAAGAATTGAAAGAAATTGCTGTTAAAGCAAAAGTTATATATATGTGATACTACCGTCTGTCTGGGTTTACCTGAGCGCAAGATTAGGAGAGCGAGTGAATTGAAAAGTGTGTGCAAGAGTTTTGCGAGTTTTCAAGAGTGTTTGTTGATGAGCGATGTCATTTTATTATTTGTAGAAGAGGAAGAAAGAATTCATCGGTATTTGGTGGTGATAGTTGGACGGAACTATTTACGGGAGAAAAAATTGTGGAGAGGGTGCGGCAGGAGAAGGAAGTTGGGATGAAACTGGGCAATAATAACTTGACCGGAGACGATTTGTTGTGAATCAAAGATGGTAACAGCATCAGCAGATGCTTCGGAAGCTGTACCGAAAATGTCCACTACTTCAAGTCTTGCGGAACACCATGAAGCCCCTACCCCAGTTTTTCCACAGTCTTCTTCGTCTGGGAAAACTGTTCATCATCGAAGATTTGGTACTCCAAAGGAACTATCGGATAATGATGATCTGGCAACAGCCATTATTCTAGATCCTTACCTAGGTTTTGCAACGCATAAGATGAACATTAAGTAAGTTGGAATTTTCAGATGTAATTTTAGAAGGAATCAGGTAGGTATCTAAGTCTTTTTCTCTTTGATTTTAGGCATCGAGCGCAAAAGCAACATTGGGATAGTTTGAAGCATATTGTTCAAGATTTCATCCAGCATCAGAATTATGAGAAAGCTTTCAGGGAGCTGGAGGCTGGAGGATATTTGAAACAAAGCAAAAACTTTCATAGTAGGCAAAAGGAACAGAAGGATGCAGTACGAGAACATGTAAGTTTATTGAGTTTCTGGTGTTATATATGACATAGAGCTGTGTAATAAAATAAAACTAATGAAACATTTAATTTTATGTAGATTTATAGGTATCTACGAATGTTTGATAAAAAGGCTGGATTTAGAATCGAACCTTGCTATCGATATTCAATGGAGGACAAGAAAGGAGCGAAAATTTGTTCTACAAAGAAATGGTGATTTATTGATTCGTTTTTAACATATTTGTGAGTGGAGGCAAAATTTTTCATACTGAACATCGATGTAGGAATAAAAACGAAAAAATTACGATGCTTGTTGGCTGCATCGCCGAACTGACAAGGGAGGAGGAAAAGCAGCTGCTACATACGGGAAAGAACGACTTCTCGGTCATGTACAGCTGTCGGAAAAATTGCGCACAACTTTGGCTTGGACCAGCCGCTTTCATCAATCATGATTGCCGCGCGAACTGCAAGGTTACAATCATTTTCGCAACAATTTTTGCGATTTAGCAATTTGCAATTTAGATATTTTATGCAGAAAGTTTAAATGGTTGTTTTTTCAAACTTAGTTCGTAGCCACCGGTCGAGATACTGCATGTGTGAAGGTTTTGCGTGATATCGACGAAGGTGAAGAAATAACTTGCGTTTATGGAGAGGACTTCTTCGGTGACAACAATTGCAACTGTGAATGCGTTACATGCGAAAGGTACGCTGAGTTCATTTAGATGCGCACTCTTGCCTGAGAAAAAGGGCTTAGGTATTCATTAGCTGGTCTATGTTACCTTGTAGGCGTCAAACTGGAGCCTTCGCAAAAGTTGTTTCTCAACAACCAGGAGAGGAAAAAGGATACAAACTACGGGAAACTGACAATCGGTTAAACCGAAGAAAACACACCGAAAAGCAGTCAGCTACTAAAGATGACAATAACTACCCTGATGATCAGGGGATGAGAATGCAAGAAGCTCCTATTAGTATTATGGAGCTGAGGCAAAAGAAGATGACAAAGTATGATGCTGCTATGATTGCTGCCCAACTTTCAAAATTTGACTCCAGGTACTAAATTATTTTAACATCATTCTGGCTTTTATGTAAACGTACTTGTTTTATTCTGTTAACTGTCGTTTTAAATTTGCATAATATAGCATTACTTGACAGTAGATTTAAGGAGCTTCGTTGTTTTGCTTTCAATGACTTGTTTATTGCGTGGCTTTACTCCGTTTTCAGCACTAATGTACTCACTAACATGTAGCATAGAAGTGGCTTGGGTGAGTCTTCGTTTAAAGCATCTGTTGTTTTGAAGTGAGGCCCATGACCCTCACGCGGTTTTTCCTTACGCTCTCCATGCTTTCTGCTGCAGATGTGTCGTCCATCCACATTGTATATAGGTAGTACCTACCTTAGCTACTGTGCTTGCCTTTGTGAATGTTTTCATTTGCTTTGTAGCTGTAGTTGCAGGTTCTGTCTCCATATTAATGTGTGATCCTGAATGGGAAAATACGGCAATGAATTATTATTCTGAATCTTGTTACGTACCTATGTATTGATCGAATCATTGATATTGTGGGCTTCACTATTTTTCCAGCGGTTCAACCGAACCACAATCAAAATCATCTGGCAAAAGCAAATTGCGCTCGTCTGATTCATCAACAAGTAAAAGTCCCCCAAGTTCCTCTGTTTCGAGGCCAGCGCATAAATCACGAGTATTCACTTCGTCAAACGGTCCCTTTCTACCAGACGACTCTGGTTCTAACTCCAGCTCTAGTTCTACACAGAGCGACTCCGGTGTTGACTGCTCTAGTAGCGTCAGTAGTGGGAGTAGTAGCTCATCCCATGTTCCTGGGGAACATAATGTCCCTGGTGAGGAGGGCCGAGGGAAAGGCATTACTTTGAGAAGCCACAAAGTACTACAGGAACCCAAACCCCTAGACCCTTTTTCAGTTCCGGATACTCACTTGGAAGACGCCTTCCGAAAGAAATCTCGGGAGACATTCGTTCCGAGTTCCACATCATCGTATTTCGCCACAAGCTCCTCCAGTGAGAAGGTGGATTCATCAAATGAGTCGAACAAACCCCTTAAAGGACATCTCAAAATGACATTCAGGAAGAAAAGAAGCACTGTTTTGGATGAAGTAATTGAGTCTGGAAATAGTGGGTTTCATGATCCAGGTGGTAGCGTTGCTGATAGGAAAAACTCATCAGACCGAGAAAATTCAGATGTTCTTTTTGAAGCCCAGTATGAGATTCTCAATTTTATCCCCACAAGCCCTCTGAATACGTCTGGTTATTTAGGGAGTTCTAATGACGAGGATGATGATTGTTCCTCATCGTCTAAAGTTATTAGGAAGAAAAGTAAGAAAAGGAGTAAAAGTAAGAAAAAGCATAAGTCGAGGGACAGAGAAAAGACTAAGTATGAGTTCACTGCCATGGAGGAAGATCATGGTGATGAAGGCGTTGACGACGACGATGATGATGATGATGCTTGTTCCTCTAGCAGCAATTTTGATAGGCATGGTACGATTTCAGTTAACCCAACATGTAGTTATGTCACAGTAGGTAGTAAGACCAGTTGTAAAAGACTTCGTTTAGTAATTGGAGATGTAACTACTACTATAAATTATTTAAGCAACGACACTCCGTAGTTTTGCTAGTCCTTATAGATGTAAATATAAATGCATATACATGATTCGTTTAAGTGGCTTGTAATGAATATGCCCACCTACATTTCCATACAATATAAGAAGGCTCAGCTTAGGAAGGGCTATCGACATCAGGGGTATACATCTTGTCTACACTGCTCTTTCGTTCATAGAATATGTGAGGTGTGGTCCATCATGCCAACGGAAAAAAAAGCTCCCGCTACTTATCGGAAAGTCAAGGTCAAAAACGCCTTTTATATTTCCCAAGACTTATTATTGTTATTATTGTATTGTTAGTAGAAAACAGTGTAAGTATGCAAACCAGTCGGAAACGTGTTCAAACTTGGTGTTGCTAGCTTTTAATTATGATTATAATGATGATATTTAATTTACTGTCAGTCATGTCTCGTTTTTACCTTAGCTTCACTTACCTGAATATCTCCGTTTAGACTATTAAGTAAGGTGATTACATATAACTGTTGTTAGCGGTTTCACAAGCTCACTAAAAAGTATCACGTTTGTAGTAGCAAGCAGTGTAGAAATCGTAGAATCTCTCCTTTCGTATTTCCCTATTGTAGTTTGGAGTTACCTTGCTGTTAATTGTTGTATACACACAGTCTGAAGGGATCCATGAGTGTACTCCCTGATACCAATTTTGCAGTTGATTTCCCCCCTCATATCTCGGTTAAGTATTCCATTTTATCATCATCATTCTCTTTTTATGGCTCCCACATATTCAGTGGCAGCGTGTTAATGAGCGTATTTATGAAGAAAGCGACGGCTCTGGACCCAAGCAATATGAACCATTGTTAAAATGTTTTTCTGTGTTGTGAAAATAGTTGGCTGTAACTATAAAAATTCAAAGATTTTAAAATAGAACTCACTCCCTACTCTGTTGATTGCCGAAATCAAATTAATGATTTTCATAGCTTATGATCATTGTTGACTGTAAAATTGTTTGTCTCGTAGATTCTTGGGCGGAGAGACAATTATTAGTAGGATTGTAGCATGTACGGTTCGCAGGTGATGTAGAGCTCGAAATTACATTCCAAAACATCGACGTTGTCGTACTATATTAGTGGGGTCCTTTTCGGTCGCTTCGATATGATTGTTGTTATTATTATTGGATGACGCTTTCGCTTTCCGAGCGGTCATCGGAATCAGGTCGAGTTTTTCGGTGACTTTTATCAGAGTTGCACGGTCCAAAATTGTAATTCGATGGAAATAGAAGTATGTACACAGTCTGATTTTACTATTAAAATAAGCATTGATGTTTAAAAATGTTCAGAGAATTGTAACTCAATTGTTCATTGTATGAAATGATAGAATTACTTATTAATGCTGTTACTTATGTAATTTATTTTTTTTGCGGATACTATGTAGATATTTCGCTAGCATTGCATTCAATCAGTTGTTCGTATGAAAACGAAAACTTGTTAGCTTTATGAAACTGTAAATTATTATTAATATTATTCTGACCTTCTTACTGGAATATTGTTTTTGCATGACGTGAAGATGCGATTGAGATTTTCACTGTTAAAATCAATGGATATGGAAAACAATTACTCATGATGATGCGACAAAAGTAAAAATATTTTCGTTGAGTCTCGAAAATTTGTGGAGGGTCGTTTAATTTCCTATTGCATGTTTAATTGGAGAGTGTCCAGCCGTCCTTATGTCGTCAAATAACTAAAGATGTCGTCCGGGATTTTGCGAAGTCAAGGTCCCCTGCTGGTGTTAGTGTCCTCGAACATGCTCGTGTTTTATTCACGTGATTGCATTGTGAGTCGACAGTTGCATTCGTATGGGCCATATGGCATTGCTGCCTTTGAATTATTCAATTGAAGTGTGTAACTAGGGTTGCTAGCCAATAACCGGTGGTCCCCACAAATTTTCCTCACTGTGGCTGCCGGATTTAGATTTCAGGATTCAGAGGGGCAGTAATGCAGTTAAAGTGGTAGAAATAATGCAAGAATTGTGGTTGAATCTTCCCTTCATGGTGACACTTCCTTAGTTGGTATCCGCAGCTATCTCTGGTGCAAGGGCCTTTAGTGGTAAAGAAAGTTTTCTAGTTACGTCGTCGTCGCCGCCCTCCTACCTTATTCCAGCTGCCGTCATAGGTTTTATAATCCATATGTTCATGTTCCTGTCTCGTTTTTCCGGTTCCCATGTTCGAGTAGAAATCCCAAGCTAACTAGGTTCCCGATTTATTTTATGGTATCCAAACATTTGAAGGCCTATAGCTTTGGTCCAATCTGTGTCCAAACAAGTGTTTTTCCTTCGGCGCTACTAACAATCTAATCTTGTCACTCTTAGATCCTACAGCTTTAACAATTCATCAAATCGAGTTCATTTATTAGCGAAAGTCTGTACACGTGGGACCATGGCCATGTCCAGCGGCTGGTGATTAAGATTCTCGAGCTGTCATGAGACGATTACTCTTTACTGCTAGGCAGCGCCAGTTGTCCTTCTAATGGATAAATAGGATCTATAATAAGTTCCAACTAGATGAGATTACTTTACCCATACTCCATCCGTTCTAGGACTCTGTATAAGACTTGCCATAAATACGGACTACGTTGAAGGTCAGAGTTCTTGTGAAAATGAGAAAATGGCGGCTATGAGAGGAAGGTGGTTTTTAGTCCAGATAAGGAACCTTGTGTTATGTCGCAACCAGGTCTGTACACATGCCGCTAGCTATATGTTTTTACGGTGGTGCTCCATACTCTGGCTATAGCTCTATAGTAGCACCTATGTTGAAACACACCGGACGGTCAATTACAGTTTTGCAACGAACGCTGCTCCCAGGTATATTCGAGCTTCATCTTTTTGTTTCAAATTTTGTGGGACCCCCTTGGACACGAAAACTGGTGTTGTCATCACGAGAAGCCAACGTACTTGGAGCGCAAGTCTTTTGTAACAGTGTACGGAATTCAGTAGCGGCATTCAAGAGGATATATGGTTTACATGAGAGCTTTGCTTGGTCGTCATGGATATCGGTACGCCCAGGACTTGGTTAACCTGTGAAAATCCATGTTATATGCTGAACTTGGAGAACCCCTTGAAACAATGAGAACAGGCGATCACTAATCACTCACATTTTAATTGCTCTTTTCTCACTTGCCCTTATAATATATAGTTAATAAAACTGAATGCAATAAATATTATTGTTCCTCCTTTTCGAAAGTTGCAAATTTAATACAGGTTGTCCCAAGTTGGGCAAGGACAAAATGCCATACAGGCTATTTATGTGATAAATGTACTCTACCTCCTCCTAAGCCTTCTCTTCGGGAAGTAAGTTTCCATCATTCTATAAGATGATCTGGGGAGTAAACAGAAGGAGACATGTACACCGTTGAAGGTTCGTTGAAGGCAACGAGCCTGCAATGTCGATGAGGGTCATACGTGCAGCCTACATTCATTTGTCACGAGAATGTGGAAGATAAACAACGAGTTTTCGTGCCTATTAAAGTGGAAGTCAATTTCCTCATGGTAAGTTACATTGCCCTTATGCTTTTGGTCCCATAACCTTTATATGTTAAGAACATGAGCGTGTAGTATCCGTGCATAAATGACATTATTTAGGTGATCGGACAATCCTGGAAATGACCTAATAGCACGAAAGTATATAAATAAGCTACTTCGATGAACTTTTTTATGGACTTGGGAGTTAAGTGAGAAATCATTCGATTCATTTTTCATGTTGGCTCCGCACAATGTAGCCGGACCATTCAGACAATAGTCTCGGTGTGCATCCTGTCTGGGCGAAAGGAAAGTGTAAAAGAAAGGGGAACAGGACAGCGTGAAAGTAAGATTGATGAAGATATTAACTTTTTCAGCTCTCAGTCAATTTCTGCCTGCGTCTATGGCGAATCAGACGTTCATCCTTGTCCGATTTGCGATGTTCACCGGTTAACTTCTCCTAACAAGAAACTCATACGGGCATGAAGGACCGGACGGCACGATCCGGATTCTTGATACACGGAATAGTCTCCATTTGTGCACAGGAAAATTCTAATCAGACATTTAGAATAGAAGGAGCTGTTTCCACCATCACATGAAGAAACTATGGCATGAGAAGGAGATGGTAGGGCTTAAGCCTTGTCCTTGGGTCAGTGACGACAAAATGCAGAAGTTTAAAGAAGAAAGGAGAGAGGAGGCTTTAGGCGCAGAAAGGATTACTTCTGAGGGAGATCATCTGCGTGCATGACGATGGTTATGCTTTGTGACACAGAGAAAGAATGTTGAACGACACGGATTGGTTGCACACGTCTGATTTACGCGTTTGTTGGAGAACCTTAATCGCGTAAGAATTGGTTTGGAAAGTGTGCAAAGCATTTTTCCATTAGATGAAGTTTGTAGTTGTAGTAGCTGAGAAGGAGGGACATTAGACTTGCTCCTCGTCTCTGACAAAGTGTGGTGAAAGGGAATTTTAATTCTGTTCTCTGTCTGTCTCCCTGTCTGTACTCCAGTTTCTTTTGTTTGCTTGCCTACAGGCGGTGCAAAATCACTCAAAGAACCGCAGGCAGTTTCAAAGGCTTTAACAGAAGAGCTAAAAGTGGAAGAAAGTTTTCAAACTAGCACAGGCCCATACACACTCACACACATACACATACATACAATTTAAACCGAGGAAAGTTTAGAGGAAAATCTCCGTTTCATGGTTCCAACAACGGCAAGTAAGGAAGTAGACAAGCAGGCATCATCCGTTGCAACATTACTTTCCCAATGCTACATAAACCCCTACTCTACTTTCCTTTCTCAGTTTCTTCTTCCATATCCCATCTCGCCACACGGATATGTTTTCCAGATTTCCCAAAGTCAACAAGGTGACAGAGTGTGTATCTATAAATGTATGTCTCAACTATGTGTGTAGCTCCGTATAAGGAGAAGTAGAATAGGAATTTTTCTGGTTGGATTTAAAATAGCCTATTAGGAAAACTTAGTGCTTGCATTATACCAACTCGTGTTTCTGGCAGAAAGAAAGAGCATAAATAAGTTTCAACAGAAATGTAAAAGTACAGCCACTACCGTAGTATTGGTAGTCCTCTTGTACTGGTGACAGTTGTATGGAGAACATCCGTGTGGCAAATAACTCTCTACACTCTTCTCTGTCTCCGTAGATATCACAGCTGGAGGGAATATCGCTTAAAGTGACTATTTCGTTCTAGATGTTCAAACATGTTTGGAAAATTCCCATATAGTATAAACACACATGAGTCATAAACATAAACTTTCGTTTCCTTATACCCGAGAAAAAGATCCTCCTAATATTCCATTGAACTTAACTGTACTTTCCTATCTTCCCGTATTTCTCTCACTCTTCAGTCGCTCACTGTTTTATGCACCAGCTAAGGAATTTCACAATCATATGTTTGTCTATGCTGTTACTTTCCGCAGGACTAGCAAAAATAGGAATATTATAGAAAAATTCCATTTTTCTTCAGTAAACTAGTGAGATGGCTACCCAAACGTATTTTTGCGGAACGATAATGCAACTTTTTTTACAGCGGAAGTGCCCACCTATGTAGTATCAAGGGAATAGATTCATACGAGAGAAAAATATTGTATGTCGCAATGAAATTTTTCTCGAGGGCTACATTGTGCTGCAGCAGACGAATTCAGTTCGTTAGTTCTGAGATCGGAAATGAAACTTTCCTTGGGCAACCGCGCTTGTATATTTTTGGACATTGGTGTATATGTAGCTAGCTGTATAGATGGAACTCCACTGAGACATCTTTGCGGTGCTCCTTTCCATTTTGAGCAGGAGTGGAGGCTAAAGCTGACCAAATGCTGTCAGCAGAGTTTCCAAAGAATTTTAAGATACCGCCAACTGTGGTTATTCTGCCATTAATGCCTGGTATTAAAAGTTCTCTCTTACTTAAATCGCGATATGTATAGCTTACTTTTTCTAAGAAAAAGAACACGCTGCCACTGTTACAGAGTTTCTTCTTCATCACCATGTTAGTCCAACGTGTTGTCGTCCTCAATTCAAGTGGACATGTCTTTTCAACTCACTATAGAGTAGTAGTAGTATATAGTAGCAACAACACCAAGGGAACATTTTCCTATTTTTGGTGGTTAATCTTTTAGAGGTGGCCCTGGTAGTTGGGTTAAATCTGGTCATGACGATGATGAGATGATGATGATGGTGGTGATAATGGCACGCTATAGAACTTTCTTCTTAAGTTTGTCATTGAAACACTTTCATCCAAAGTCCAACAATATCTATACAATCAGGTCGAGCTGATCAATCGTTCAAGAAAGTATTGGAGGACGAATATATTTCTTGCACGGTACAAAAAAAAGTATGCGAAAAAAAGTACGGAGCGAAGGGATGGGCCGGGAAAGAAAATGCCAATTCATGTGATGGATTCCTTTCTTTTTGAACTTGGGGATATTCGTAAGTTGGTAGAGGACTGACTGACTGTGAGTGGAAATGGAGCTGGTCGTAGTAGTAAGCCAGTATGCCATGTAAGTTTCACCTCCTATGGAGACTTTCTCATGCATAGATTCATTAGAAAAGGTTTCCTCTATTCAAACGTGATCCACTGTGTGAGTTATGGTCTCCAAATGTATGCAAATGTACCGAGCTAGCTTTCCCCTCACTTGAGCTACTTCCTTCAGAGTGTGACCAAGAGTTCGAGTACAAAAAAAAGAAAGTTACCCGCTAATACGATCTGAATCAAAACGTCTATATATGTCGGCACGGTCACTTTACACCCATTTTTTCTTCTTTTTTTTTCTATCTATCGCTTTTTTCCGTTCTCCTTTCTTTCCCCCTCTTCCTCTCGCCTGAGAAAGTTGATTTACAATATATATTCGTGAAACAAATGCCAGAGAATGTTTGAAACTCTCCAAAGGTATAACAATTTACTTTTTGGTAATACAATAAAGTACTTGGACGAAGTTGAACCTTCCCAAGAGTATGTGGTTCATCTGTATTTGTCACAGTTTTTTTCTCCCTTCTTGTTTCCACGTAAATCTTGAGACATGCTTGGAAGGGGAAATTGGAGGCCAAATAATTGCTTCAATTCTCATTAGGCCATTCATTAGGAATGCAAATCTCTTCTTTTTCATAATTGTCTGCTCTTTTTTCCTCCAGAGGAGACCTTCTGTCTGAATCAATACTGATGAATCCGTTCCGCACAGTCGCGCCTAATTGACTTTGGTAGAAGAAGAAAATGTTGTTTCCGTCTTTCCCTGTCTTTTTCTTCCTCTCTCTCTTAACTCTTCCTCTGACTGCATTTTATCGCTTCTACTATCTTTAGCTCTCTATATCCTGTAAAATGTCATTTCAACCAGATCCTCCACCTCCTCTTGCAGCAGAAGAACACGACAGTTTCACTTTTATGGCCCACCGTAACTTTTTCTTTTTCTCTCCCAGACTCTTGTAATCTCCTCCTTCCTAACCTTTGATGGAATAAAAACACACTGTTAAACTCCATTCAAAACACTTTCTTTTCTCTCTCTGTCTCTCGTCCCCTTCACCTTCACTCATCTATTATCTTTTCAAGGTTCTAAAAATTCTTGTTAGTAATACCAACTCATTTTCTATTCAATTTCCTCCATCGTCTACCCTTTATAACATCTTCCCATCATTTTCTTCTCTGCCCACCAAAACTGTTTTATTTTATGTCTATACACAAGACCAAAGCTTGGTACATAAATTGTGGAACATGCCCAGGATGTTTTGGGGGCCACAAACTTGTTCTTGTGGTTTCTTTTGTGAGAAAAGTTAAAATGGAATTAAATGAATTGAATGAAGCGTGCGCCATCTAAAAATTGACATTAAAATCATACTGGAAATTGTCCTTGAAATTGTTAAAGGACAGGAAATTTAAATTCGTTTGTCATAGCATGTGTTTGTTGTACTTTGGGGAATTAAAACTGAAATTTGTGGAATACGGGAACCGGAACGTTACTTTAAGTTGCGTCGGTTCTGCAGCGTTGACGGATGATAACGAGCTAGTGGGACACACTACCGCATGGGATCGCTGATGGTGAGTCTTCCTTACGTTTTCCCTGCGTGCATTCGTATTTACTTGAGCAAAAGACATAAATAGATTTGATAGTCATTGGTATACGAAAGTGTATAAGAATGCTATGGAAGCCTGGAAAAAGCAAAAGCGGATGATCATATGTAACCAATTTTTTTTCGCAGAATTGCCCTTCTGGAGAAGTAGGGCAGGCATTGTGTGCGCAACATGTTCATATTGATATTTGAAAAATTGAGTGGCATTTCTCCTTATTTTTTCCCCTGTTTCTCTGTCTCTCACTCTCTCACTGTCTCAAATATCTCCTCTCCTTGCATTCGTAGCCTATATATGAGTTGATAAAGTAGTGAAAAGTGTGTGTCTGAAGGAGAGGGAGAACTTGAGTATGATCTGTCATTGCAATGGAATCAGATAGAGGAGAATGAATCCTGGAGATATTGTGGGGGGAGTTAGTAGTAGAAATGGGGAGCATTATTGAGGAGAGACCATAAATAATAGTGCACAGATGCCAAGAATGAGATTTTTATATGCTCTTATCTGTATATACGTATTTTCCAGCTCATCATTAGTAACTATGTTTAGCATCTGGTGCTTAAATATGCGTGATTATGTTTTTTGATAACGTCCTTCTTTCACCATGAAGCGCAGGGAGGTCTTCACGGCGTATGTTTTCTGTAATGGTAGATAACTCACACAGTGCGTTCATTGCTGCATGTGTGGACAAAATAGTTACAGCATAATAGTCAAAGTAATCCGCTGACTATAGGACTGATATTGTTGGTCTATAGGGAAAGATGTTCAACATGATAAGTGGGCCCAATGTTTCTTTTTTTCAATCATTAAGGCAATATCATATGAATGGCTCTCTGTCTGCCTGTCGAAAGGCATATAGATTTGTGTGTGAGGCATGGCTGAATGAATGAAACTAATCTTGTGATACGTGTTCCAGACGTAAGACAACTAAAAGACGGCAGTTATATCCAGGAGTGAAGACCAGCTGGAGGACGTTACTGCGGGCTGCGTTTGCAAATTTCAGACCGAATAGTCTTTTAAGACCGGAGGAGTAATTCTTCCTTTCTTTGTACCTGAAAATCGGAGAGAGTACTACAAGAAGGGATACGCAACAGTGAGTGAGTAAAAGGAGAAGAAGAAGAATAACTGTGCCGGAAGGAGGATGCAAAATATAAGGGATTCCTCTGCAGTCGACAGCAATTTCGGCAGGATGGCATATGATAAGGAGCGTGTGGAGGATTTCTCCAAAATTCTGGTAATTTAGCAGTGGGAAGCGTGTTCATGATTCTGTATTGAATTCAAGTCCATCTGCAATTTTCTTCCCCTCCCCCGCCTCTCTCCCTCTTCCGTAATTTCCAACTTCTTCTGTATATAAAGCAGTGATGCACGGAGTTAGATGCTAGCATTCAGTACAAGCTTTAACGTGTTAAAAGCTCACCAGCCAGTTGAATGCGTGTAAATTTGAATTTTCATTCAAAACAGTGAAAAGGACTTGTTAAAATGAGTTTCCATGTTCTTTAGAATTCCAA
>JAQFYD010001045.1:0-13819 GCA_034694225.1 Bourletiella hortensis
CTCGTCGTTGAGCGTTAGATACCAGAACCTTTTTCGAAAGCGAATCTCGCTTCTTGTCTGATTCAGACGCATGCTTTCGACGATACGATCTCTTATCGCTTTTTGTAGGAGATTCAGGTTTCTTGGTCTTGGTAGGAGAGGCGGTACCTGCAGCAAGCAACTCAGGTTCAGACTCTGTAGGCACTGAAGAATGAGGCTCAGTCACTGTAGTCATTGCCGTCCCTTGAACTTCAATATTGTCCGCATCACTACAACATAAAACCATAATTTGATCTCAAAATATCTCACACAGGAAGGACCCTTAACAAAATAACCCCACTTACCTCCTCACAATGAGCTTCTCCTTCCTAGAACGATGAGACGTTTGACTAGGGCCACCTCCAACTGGTGGTGATAAAGGTGTGGACGCTGGAGAAGGACCCGGAACTGGCGAGGTGGATGTGCTACCCCCCATATTATGCGGTAACATCGTTGTCACGGCAAGCATCTGGAGATTTGATTCCATATGCTGGGACGTTGCTACCGTAGTGGGAAGACTGAGTGAAGACGCTGTCATCATCGCTCCTGCTGACTGTCCCGAAGTCAATAATGGCTTATCCAATAAAAGTTTTACTGGTGACATGCCCTCCATTTTCGGAGGTGGTAATACTTTCGGAGGTAGATTTGGTTCTGGAACTTGTGAATCCATGCTGTGTCGTTCAGCATTGGATATTGCGTCAGAACTGTCTCTGATTCCCTGCTTTTTCTTCAAACATGAATCCCTTCCTTGATTCTACAGAATCAACAAAACAAATACAAATAATTTATGCATCCTGTCACCTTATACCATGAGCCGCACGACTCATAATTTTTTTTCCAAACTCCGTAAGAAAAACTTACGAATAAAAAAAAATAACCAACACCCAGTAATAATAGCTACATTCCTGCTACACCCGCTAGCACGTGAACCCACAATTTTCCCGCCAGTCCGTCTATCTTGCCTTTCAGATTCACGATGGAAAGACCAAAGTAGGATAAAATTTGGAAATTTAGATGAACAAGTAAATGTGAAATATGGAGGTCATCATTAGAGTTTGAAAAATAGATTTAATTAAGAAGAATAAAAATTCTACGAAAATTCTTTCTTCTGTACGAAACCTTGTTCAAACGTTGCCGCTTGGAGGAAGCCACCCTCCCCTCACACGCCGCCCGCACGCGTGACGTCACAGCGCAGGTGCAGCTCCTCACGTAGAATTTTCTACTCACAAAGTGCAGTGTCATTCGTCTCGTCGTGTGTGGAAAATCATTACGGACATTGTGCTCTCAGAAAGTTATTGCAAATTTTGCTGGAATTAATTGAATTTTGAAAATTTTCATTCAGAAAGCGTTGAATTACAAGGTCAAGTATCTATTCTTGCGAATTCGTAGCAGAAAAAGCGTTGGAATCGAGGTAGGCCTTGTGGGGAATATTACCCAATGGCAGCGGTTGCGACGGAGCAGCATCAAGTACGTTGCGTTTATATAATTTTGCTAATTTTTATAATATACTCTTGCTTGGTACTTGATGAGATAATTAATTTCTATAGATTTAAGATAAAATTAATTTTATGAGTCATTGTTAGAATTTTTCAAGGTGGGGGGCTTCCCCACCTCATCAGTCATCAGCATGAGGAGCAATACGTTAGAGACGCTTCTGTGGGGTCGAAGGCCTTGTGCTAAAGTATATGGACGAGTGCGCTTCATTGCTGACTCCAATTGATGAGGCACCTTGTGAATTAGAAAGATGATTCAGTAATTGATTTATTCGATTATTGGTGACAAATCGGGCCAAACCGTGCTGAATTGTTTTGAGGTTAGGTTAGGGCCGGGGAATGAAGATGAAGGCATGGCTTGATGCCAGGATGAAATGCGCACAAATTAAGAGATTTTTAGATAGGAGAGAAGGTGGGATGAGGAAATAGTTAAATTTGGTCTTTGTCATCTTTTTTATGTTAATATGTACATGCATACTTTGTTGAAATTGGTTGTCCGCCAGAATCGGAGAGTCCAACAATCATCGTGTGCGAAATTAATTATCATTCAATTGCCAGAGTGGTAGAAAGATTACCATTTTCTAGCCGCTCAGGATGCGAATGGTACAAACATTCATAGAAGATTCATCTGTTTTCGTAATGGAAGCAGTAATGAATCTATATTTACGCCTATAGTCATAGTTTTGTGGGACGTTGTCATGAACGCCCGTGGTGATGCTGTTTTAATGTGGTTTTACGTAAACAGATTTGATCTGGTAGGGAGTTTGATGGTGGTGGTGTTTGCTTATTCATCACTTTCTTGTTTTGGAAATCAAGAAACGTGTCAAAATTATAAGCTCAAGTTTGTTTGAGCTATTCTTAAATTCTTGAAGCATAAACATAATCAGATCAGATTTCAACTACTATTGCGGGTGCTTATTGGCAGTTTTAAAAACTCGTTTCGAAAGACTATCCTGACTCTGAATTTGTGGTATTGGTGGTTAAAAATTTAATGCTGTTATGACAAAACCTAAAACAATACGTAGATCTCGGGTAAGGTTTCTTGGTGTATTGAGGAATCTGAAGTTTGATTTCATAAACGTTCTTTTTGAATTTTTAGCCTCCTCCGGAGGAGACTATAGAGGATGTTGCGGGGCCAGAGAAGGAAGTTGGGCTCCCCCATACATCTGGCGGAGGTGGCAACGGTGGTCCTGGATTGAAACAGTACTACATTGCCAAGATCGAAGAACTGCAGCTTACAGTAGCAGACAAGACGCAAAATCTTTGTCGTCTTCAGGCACAAAGAAATGAGCTCAATGCCAAGGGTAAGTTATCTTCATCATCATCAGAGGATGCTGACACTGTAAAAAGTCTAATTAGATAAATGATTTTAATTCAGTTCGTATGCTACGGGAGGAGCTGCAGCTATTACAGGAACAAGGAAGTTACGTTGGTGAAGTTGTGCGGGCAATGGATAAGAAGAAGGTGTTAGTGAAGGTAAGCGGGAAAAAATGTGCGGTGGCAGTTAGGGAGATCTGGTCAGGGCTATATTTGTATTGTTCTTTGTTTATGTAGGTGCATCCTGAGGGAAAATTCGTGGTGGATGTGGATAAGAACATTGACATTCAGACACTTACTCCTAACAGTCGTGTGGCACTTCGAAACGACTCCTACACAATTCACCGGGTTTTACCCAACAAAGTAGATCCTTTGGTATCATTGATGATGGTGGAGAAAGTGCCTGACTCTACATATGAGATGGTCGGCGGTCTTGACAAACAAATCAAGGAGATCAAAGAGGTGATTGAGCTTCCAGTAAAACATCCGGAACTATTCGATGCCTTAGGAATTGCTCAACCCAAAGGAGTCCTCCTGTACGGCCCACCTGGCACTGGAAAAACTCTCCTCGCTCGTGCGGTCGCACATCACACCGAATGTACCTTCATTCGAGTATCAGGCTCGGAATTGGTACAGAAATTCATTGGTGAGGGCTCCAGGATGGTCAGAGAGCTCTTCGTTATGGCCAGGTACTTTTTGAAGCTTTGTGTTTTCAACATGGATCTGTTTGTTATTGTTACATAGTTGTTCTTAACATTGATTTTGTTAATTGCAGAGAACACGCACCATCGATTATTTTCATGGATGAAATCGATAGCATCGGATCATCTCGAATTGAATCCAATTCTGGTGGCGATTCTGAAGTACAACGAACCATGTTGGAACTTTTAAATCAGTTGGATGGTTTCGAAGCCACCAAAAACATTAAGGTAATTTTTGTGCCCATTGTAGAAGTTCTGCTCGAAAAGAATCGTGATCTAAACGACACTTATTCTTGTGTTTACAGGTGATAATGGCAACAAATCGAATTGATATTCTTGACCCTGCCCTCCTCCGTCCAGGTCGTATCGACCGTAAAATTGAATTTCCACCACCAAATGAAGATGCCCGTTTGGACATTTTGCGAATCCATTCTCGTCGCATGAACTTAACGCGTGGTATCAATCTACGTAAAATCGCCGAAACGATGCCAGGTGCTTCGGGGGCAGAGGTCAAAGGAGTATGTACTGAGGCAGGAATGTATGCCCTTCGTGAACGACGCGTACATGTAACACAAGAAGATTTTGAAATGGCTGTAGCCAAGATCATGCAGAAAGACTCGGAGAAGAATATGTCGATTAAGAAATTATGGAAGTAAGAAAAATATCATCTTCCACGTCGTCGTCCACCCCGCTTCAACCGCCGTCATTGCCCGTTACAAAGGAACCATCGAAAAGATTTTCTCAGCGTTTCCATTTTAGCTGTAACCAACCTAGCTCACACAGTCTATGTATTGTAGGGTTTCTTGAAAGAAAGTACTAATTCTCATGTTGTAAAAACCTCTATTTGACCTACCTACGCGATTATTTTCATCCTGATCTGCGAAGCAGACGTTTCTATCCGGGTACGTTGTCCTCCCACTACTAAAGTATTTTTCCCTACAGTTGAGGTTGATGGTGTGTGAACGATGATGGCAAAAGTTTTTCTCCGGGTACATAATAATTAATTTTATTATTATTACTGTGGTCCTTGGTCACCCCGTTTGATGAACCAAAAATACTAATTTAATGTTCTTATTATTAGCAAGTGTTCGCAGTGTTTTGTATAAAAACTTTTTCAGAGAGGACTGTGTGAAAGTGAAAATCATTGTGTAAAGCAAAAGTAATTCCTTCAAAAAAACAGTAATTAGTTCATTAGCGTAATAGTTGATTAACTTGTCTCAATTTATTCATCTTTTATCTCAAAAATCTGTTTGTCACTTGTATCACTGAGTGATATTTGACTGTTCGAGATGGATTACCACTTCGCTCTATAAATAATTGGCTGTTTCCCACGTTTTACACGATGAATTCATTGTGCTTGTAAACAGAGCGTGAAACTTATACGTCTATTCGAATCGTCGTCATTATGATCGTTCAGTGAATCATTTCTAATTGAAGTAACAATAAATTTGTAGAAAACGGAAAAAGGGGACAAAGTTCTTGGCTATTTCCTTTGATTTGTATTATATTAACATTGACGTTCTGTGGTGGGGATTTCCGGACTGAAGCTGGGTCAGTCCTTGCGGTTTTTCATGTAGGAAATCAAATCCTCAGCAGAACTTAAATATTCTGGTCTGTCGTTGCATTCGTGTGAGGCTGGTTGTGAAGCCCTTTGGTCCGCTTTGAAACAACTGTTCCTTGATTGCACTGTGATTCTTATTGCTATTCACAAATGGAGACGAAGTTATCGTTCGTACTCGTTGTTATTTCGATTTGTAAGCAAATTATTCCTCTTTTTTCCATAAATTAAATTGCAAGCTTCTGCTATTTGGACACCTCTTTCGCGGTTTACTTTCAGGCTTCTTGAAGCAGAATGAGGGTCACCGCCTATTACCAAGACAAAGCGTTCTTCAGGCTGCCCCAGTAATGCCCGCTGGACCTGCACCCGTTAGCTCTCCAATGAGCGCAAGTGGTCCACAGATGAAGATTCAGTATCAACCGATTGTCTACGTTCCATATGTGCCTCTGGTTGACTCCTGCACACAGAAAAAAGCGCAAGAACAGCGCAATAAACGACTAGTTCGTCGCTTCACGCAGGAACTTTTTGGACAGAAGAATATTTCCTGTATTGACCATTACGTAGCTCCTAACTACATTCAGCATAACCCTACAGTAGCCGATGGACGAGAAGCCCTGAAAACAGCGGCCCGCGGATGGTTCCAAGGTGATCAAATGAAAAGTACAGTGGACATAAAGAGGATATCGGCCGACGGCGACCTTGTTTGGCTCCATTACAAAGATAGAGACGAGGAAGGAAGGGTGATGGCTGTTGTGGATATATACCGAGTAAAGGATGGGAAAATTCAAGAACACTGGGATGTTGTGCAAGTACTTACGGAGCCCGAAAAGAGCAAGAACCCACATCCTTTATTCTAAACATTATTAGAGCAATAGTACTGCTGCCTTTATTCAGCGCCATATATTACAGGCGTGTGTCTTCAAGCCTTTTCAAGATATTCAATAAATTATATGAGCAACATTAAAAGTAGAGCGAATAACATTGTTTTGACGCTAAAACTTGCAGGCTTTCATGTGCATTATTAACAGTGAAATAGATACTACTTTGTGATGCTTTTTGCCTCATGTGTTTTGAATTACAATGTGAAAAATAGTTGAGCATTTGGGTCGAGTCTTTGGTAGGAAAGGCGGTCCAAGTATAAAGTAATAGTAGCGAAAACAGTAATACTTTGGCATAACATACAGGTTGGGTACATGGTGTCGCGTAAATTCTTAATATAACCCTGACGTTATTTTTAATGGCGGGTCAAAAGGATATCCGAGCCAAGGAGAAAAGAATGCCTTAAGTGTAGCTGATGTCACAAATCCTCTCCGTAGTCTTCATTTACCAAAAACTGGTACAAGAATGTTGCCTTGTCTTTCTCAGATTTCGTATTTGCTTTAGAGCTCCAGTGGTGTTCATGCATCATGACACGGCTGAACAGCAGTGCTAAAAAATATAAATAAAGCTCATAGTCAAGACGGACGTTGTTAGTATTAGAGTTAATACATGATCTGAAGGCTGAACAGAACAAACCTAAAAGCTTGGGTTCGAGTCCATTCTTCTCGCTCCGTGCCAACAGTTCACGCAGAAATGAACAGATGTAGACGAACACATTTCGGTGAGCCAGAGGCAACTGTTTCATTAACTGCAACATAAGGATCAATTAATACAATATGATAGATTAAAATAATTTTTCATCGATATGCTGTCACAAACCTGCTTGCAAGTAGTGTAGCTAGAAGCGGCTTCTTCACACTTGCGGTGAAGATGGAAAGGAATAACTGGTTCCGGGAAGGATTCTAATAGAAGTAGTAGTACTTCCGCTACGGAGTCCACACTACCGGCTAAAAATTGCATAATGATATCATCAATAATAGAGTACAAGAGCATGAATTTCGAAATACGTCAATACGTGGGCAAACTACTTACGAATGGGGGTGTTTGGAATAGTATTCAGCCAGTCTCGTATCTGAAGGATTTCATCTTGGAGACCGGACTGCGAGAAAAGGGATTCTTTTTCCATGCCTGTTCGGTACAAGCGATCAACAAGAAACCAAAGCTCCTTTGGAATGTCATAAACTCCCATGGGAAGATGTCCTTTTTCCTGAAAAATTATTAAAAAGACTCTTCAGTACGCACAGGTGGTGACATTGTTTCAAAATTTCTGCCTTTTCCTGACAGGAAAATTACTGAATGCACAGAAATTGTACGGAGGCGACTTACCAGCTCAATCAATTTCCCTGGCGAAATATTACAAATTGGTTCAATCATATTGACCAACGCGTTTATGGAACATCCAAAAACGCTCCGCTCAAACTCCCCAATAACAGTCACGAATATATCTTTGCCGTTTTCCAAATGTAGTACCAGGATATCATACATTGTGTCCTTTCCAACATTCAAATTTGCTGCACTCATCTTATCCACGAGTACTTGCAACTCTATCTCACACGTTTCACCTGAAATGTGTAAATCACAGCCAAAATATGCGATGATTACCACAGAAAAGACAACACGCAGGATGGCTATCGTTGAATAACTTACCAGGGGCAATATATGCGGAGGTGGGTTCTATCCTGAGCCATTCCTTGCATACACTCTTGTCATCCAACTTCTTAATAAATTCCATTCTTACGGGTACCTGCATCACAAGTTAGGTAGAACTTTTATAATCATCCCCAAAAATAACAACGAACACAATTATGCAGCTTACGAACCTGCCCCGTGTTCGCTACAGTAAAGGTTTTCTTCACAGGTTCAAAAAATCGTATATTTCCGAAGTGGATTTCATTCCTATTCGAATGAGGTGCCAAAGCGGCTCCCGGAATATCCACGGTCACTTGAGGTAGGAACTCATTTTCAAGCTTATCCATTTTCTTCAGTGCTTCTTCATAGACACGACGATACTTCACTGCATTTATGACTTTCACCTACAGAAATATAAAAATAAAGTGTGCTAATCATGATTATAAATAAATACTGAAATTAAATCAAGTAGCTTACATGTGCATTAAAAAGCGAGGAAACCGGCTTATGATCGCTTAGTTTGTAAGCTGCCGATGAGACGTAATCAATCTGTTGAATCTTGTCTCCCTTCCATAAGACCCGATCGCACCATGCAGGAGAACGATGCTTCTCGCTTGAATCCCAATTATCTGTCCCAGGATCGTATTTATACGTGGGACGAAAGTTGATGTTCCCTTCCTGGAAATTGGGAAAAACATTCCCTTCCCTCATTTGATCCCTGAGCTGGTCCTTCTCCAAAACTTTCATGTATTTCTCTGCTTCAATGTATTTCTTTGCCAAATCGGCATCCATTAACTGGGGATTGATTCGGTAATTCATATCTCCGAACCAGAAAACGAGACTGAAAAAATTACAATTATAGATAACAGCCACTTTCCTTGTAACAATCTATGTCATAAATAGAAACTTACTTGTGATCTTTGATGTATTTAGTTCCATGCGGGAGGTAGAAGGCAAGTCGTGAGTAAATCTGATGGAAATCTTGATTTCTTCTTTGAAATTCTTCTACATGTGCAGCAAGATGGCAATTGACGAAGCATATTGTAGTTTCTTCCAGTTCAAATCGTACTGCAACTCCACCTTTGTTACCCTTCAATAAAATTTTGTGCATTCCAATCAGACTAAGCTTTTCTCTAACTTCTACAGCCTCTGCAATGAAAATATACTTACCATTTTGCCCAAAATTCCTGTTCCGACACATACGCCTTGCACATTTTTCAGCTGTTTTGCCAAATTATCCTTCGCAAAAACGATGAGCATCATGCCGACCAGTCTGACTAGTTTAACTTGCTTGTAGTGAGCACCTTTGTGTAAACCTTTCCGTACAGCTCTCCTGCAATTGTTACAACATTCCTTTTGTCCATCTACCTGTTAAATAATACTTCTGAATTTTTCCATTAATATGACAAGCTATAACACTCACATCCATTCATCTTCCTTTGGAGTTTCATTGAAAAGGAAAGCTTCTTTACTCAGATCTAACTCTTGAAATCCAATGGCATAAATATCCGGAGGTTCAGGCATACGTGAGAGCCAGTCCGAGAGACATATACTCCCAGGACTTTGCCCATTTACATTCCATGTGCAAATACATACCTTGTACCCCACAAGGTCAATGTATTGCTCTTGCTTCGAATCCAGTACACATTTTATTAGTTTGTCTCGTTCCCTTATGGTAGTCATCCCTTTTGCTACGGATTCCCGCTCGATTCCAACTACTTCGTAATCGTTGTCACCTTCCAATTCAAGGTCACTCTGAAATTCGCAAATTCATCCCTTAGCTCATCAATATAGTTCACAATAATTGTACATCTGCATGTTGACCATGCTGGTTGGCGTGGTTGGTACCCGTTTCTGGGACCCTTTTCTCCCCTTCCGCCTCCGTCCAGGATTCGTGCAATTCAAACATGACTTCATTTTCATGAACGTTCACTACAATTTAGATCGATCTGTACTATCAGATCAAAGGACTCAGAGTCCGTAATGTGCAGAATCCTGGACCCATTTTATCGTGCACATTAGATCTCATCTGACCCTTCCCTTGCCCTCCGACTTTGACGGGGAAGGGCAAATGGACGGGGTCATCTTGAATTTTAAAGACAGCATAGAATTCCTTCCTGACTTATGAATTTCTACGAATTTAGTAAATTTGTTGACGACAAAATGTCAAACAACTTAAATTTATCTACCAATACTTAAAAGAATGAATGCCGGCAATTAAGTTAATTGGGCAGATATTACTCATCATTTGCAAAAATATCTCTATAGGAATTACTGGAAAAAATACAAATTCGACTTACGCTTAAATCTCCGTGCGCTGATGACGAGTCTAACGTGGTCCTATCAATTTCATTTTCACTACCGCCACCGTAGGGATGACTAGAAACTTTTAGATTCTCGTAATATGCAACCCAGGGTAAATCCAATATATCCGTGTCACTAGCAACTGCAAGTAAACACCAGAAACTTAGTACTCCGTCAAGATAAAAACTATTCAGTAACACGTTTTTCGGGTTTGATCACAAAAAGGTTAACTGATTGCAATTCCCTGCCTAACATGTACGCCTGATTTCAGCAGGATACAAGCTTACAGCTGAAAGAAATTATCTTGTGGGTTTCCTATAGCCAACATACTTGCAGCCTTGGGCTTACTGACCACAGTTGCTAATAAAAACCAAAGTGATGACGCACTTCAAAACAATTATCAACATTAAGAAATAAATCACACAAACACTGACTTGAACTTGCTGAATCACTCTTTCATGCGTCTATCTTATAAGTATAACCTAATGAGAGAACCCGGTGAGAGTCCGTGCTACTATGTAGTTAATAAGAACACGGAAAGCTGGTGAGATAAATGTTATCAACAAAACATTCTGATAGCAACGACCTGTAACATACTTTACGATAGAGGCCTTCATGTTGAGTAGACAATAAAAACCAGCTATGTAGAAAGACTGCGTACACTTAGCTTGAACTTGATAGTTGAAAACCACCAATGTGTATTATAATGTTTTCTATTTTAAAACGAGTATGACTTACTTTGTGCAGCACGGAAAAGTTCATCAATAAAATTCTGCGAGCGATGACCACGTGCGAGCTTGACGTAGATTAAAGGTTCCGCTGACTGAGTACTAATCTTAACACAAAATTCGGTGTCGTCTGTTCCGTTCTCCGTATCTACAAAGAGGAAAAAAATTCAATTCTGCCAAATTATTCCCAAATGATTATAGTAATAAAAATCTCGTACACAAATTCAGCACGTTTCTTACCAATGTCACAGTTGAATGAGTTACCCACAACAGGAATCAAATGTACAATCTGAAGGTTATCTGGACTCAGAATAGGTGCTCTGCCATCCATGACCAGAATAGCAAACTCTCTTGACTCAGGACTGACCTGACCTTCATTTTGACCATTTCCCTTCTTCCCGTCTTCACCGTCGTCGTCTATTCCACCAACCCAGTTTGGGTGCTCGACCAAGGCTAAAATCTTAAAGGCTCCCAACCAACAACATTCCACGGTTTGTTTCACAAAAACTCGTTAAGGAAAATTCCCATGATCATCATTACTACATATATTTCTTCTTCACAAAATAATAGAAGCCACCTTCAAATAATATTCTGTGCATAGACGAAGCACCATATGAGCACTACTGATTATTTCATAACACTGACACTTCCTACAATCATTTCATGCAACAGCAAGCAAGAAGGCAATAATAGCACAGTTCGTGAGAAACTTGAGGCTTCTTGTGTCTTTTTTTTCGCATGAAAGTATAAGTGTGCAGTCAAATAACAATGAATGATAATACAGTAGTGGAAGCAACAGTGAGAAATGATGATAGAAAATAATTATTACTGCCCAACAAGGATCAACTAAACTCGCCACCAAAGTACGATTAAGCGTCCAACAGCTAATAGCAACTGAAATAAAATTTTATTGTCTATTGCTGGAAGGATATCGAAAGAACTTTATCGCCGGGAGCGGCCAGCGCTTGAACCAGCGTTGTATAATCCATCCTTGACTCCTCAACAGTTTCTGTATTTCCTTCACGATCTTCTGATAATTTGAACAGAAGAAATGATTCTTGATATCTTGATCTACCACAACTGTCTACGGCTGCTGTGGAATGTACGCAAACGCTGCTGCCACCTCAGCTGAAATAATTACAAAAAATATTCCAATTAAGTCATCCGTTTAAGTATTAACTATACCACTTACAGACATACAAACACACAGCGAGGTTATCTCATAGTTCCATTCAAACAGTTCAACACTAATGATTTTACAAGTATTTGGGCCTCTTGCATGCTAATTTACCCTTTAGAATGAGGACTATGACGCCCAGTCACGAATATTATCAATGCACACAGTTTATTGGTTAATGGCCCTCTTCCACATGATGATCATCATCAGACTAATGGTAATTGTTACGAAAAGAAATATACATAATTCACTATAGCCTCACCTACAACAACGTATATTTACATAAAGAGACGTGTTCTGTCTTGAGTTCGTTAGTTAGAGGAACGAGAGCGTGAAAAAAAATACCGGGCATTATTATCGATTTCTTACATCTCTCTGCTACACTTCTGCCGTGCTCCGGCTATCTAAAAGTGCTCTACTGTACAGTACAGAAGACAGCTGCTGCAAACAGACACAAAACTGCTTTCGGATTCCGGAAGGATGTTTTTTTTTATATTTCTTTCCCTATGCCAAAAGCTTATGTAGGTCATTAATTCTTTTCTTGTTGTACACTGGCCAAAATGCATTCCGCTGTTCATCACAACAACAGACGGCATTAAGCCCCTTGTCTACTACCTTCCGAAACCTTTCAAAATCTGACATTTCCAATGCTAACTGAAATAGCCCAACATATATTCGTCTTCCTATATCGAATGTTCCTGGAAACCTGAAAACTGAAGCAGATAGATATGGAACTTGATTACAACATGCATTCTTATGGCAATTCTTTAACTGATACTTGCGGAAAAAATTGGCATACACGCACACAGCTCACGCACACGATGATGAATTCAAGCTGGTCGTAATCACAGTAATCAACTAAATCATTAGAATTAAACTTACAGAGCAGAATAGCTACTTCAGTGAAAGCCGTTTGAATAATTATGACCGAGAATTGTATGGGGATACACTATATATTGATAACCTAATTAGTATCGACGTAATTGGTTTTCGCAAATTGCAAACTTTAACCGCAATAGAAACACTATGTAACTGGAAATGCTCAGGACTAAAAAGGGGACTTGATAAGGGAATGAAATTATGAATTTTTGTTGGAATATTTATGTAATTAGCAGGCGAAAAAATTGTCCTTATTTTTTCGTCCAGGGTCGCTCCCCGGTCCTGTCCACGGCCAATGACGGCGCGCCAACGTTCAAAACTTGTCTCAGTATCCCCAACATTAATTTCATGCAATTACAAAATTTTATCGTTCACATGAATGGAGCAGCCATAAAATTTTAACTGCGGAACAAAGTAGATCATTTTATTTCCTATACGTAGGCACGGGCGACTGTGGTGGTATAAAACCTTTGAAATCGCAATAATTTCTGACGGCAATAATGTTGGCAATTCAGGATAAAACGGCAGACTTTCACGACGGAGAAAGCCACTTTTACTCTCGTTTTATTTCTCCACGATCATCGTATATACAAGAAGAAGACATCCAACTTGAGGCTGAAAGATGCACCCTTTGGTAAGTGAGTCAAGGTCAGCCGGACATTAAACAAGTAGGATAGATTGTCCTGAGCTACAGAGAAAGAAATTAAATCCTCTCCGTTGACGTGTATAGAATGAACATGAGAGGCTTCCTCCGGAACTGTCCGACTTGGAGCTTCAAGTTCATTACAGGTACAGAAGACCCGCTTTATAGCATCCTTGCCAATGCAATGTTCTGTGGCCTTTTATGTACTTGCATTCCTACTGTATCTTTCAGTTAGATTTTGCAATTCCATGAAGTAACTCTAATTTGCTCTAAATAAAAAGTTGTGAACTTTAACTGTTAGCTGTGAGTTTAGCTCTTTGTCAAAATGGCGGCTATAGACAAGAAAAGTGACGATTCGGAGAAAAAATACGTAAGTACCTACCACAGTTTCGCAAAAGTCAGCTTCTTTTACTTGAGCATTCAAACGGCAAGAAAATTCATTTCTATAGTTTCCGAACTGTGACTTGACCATATGGCTGCGAAGCTGTCGTGA
>JAQFYD010001046.1:0-13816 GCA_034694225.1 Bourletiella hortensis
TTGGGATCGAAAAGCATAAAATGTAAAACCGATGCTAAATATTCGTTTGGACTGGTTATGCGTTTCTTGCTCCATTGCAATGAAGACTGAACAGCTTCTGACTCCGTGTTGACTGCCTCCAAGTGTTGGTCATTTGATTCTCTTCGTTGTATAACTTGCCTCTGTGTCATATGATTCTGACATAAGCCTGCATGTTATGGAAAATTCTACGTTGACCTGCTACCGTGCAAATCAGGAAAAAAACAGAGCAAGTAAACATCACTCTTTCTTATCAAATTGTAAATGAAGTCAGAGTAGCTGGCAAGTCATTCACTTGTTCATGTTATTACTATGTAACAGATAACGACTTCATCTTTCTTGCAAAATAACATACTTTTATTGAGCATTTTATCACAGCGTCAAATATACTTTTTACACTTCTTCTAAAAAATGCATGATTTGGACAAGAGTTATTTCAAACTCTAATAAAATTCAGCGAACGCACAGTATAAAAATGCTACAGAAATTCACTCTAATACTAGCTCCTAACAGCGCCATTTTTTACATCATCCGTCCTAGCCAAAGTATATTCTTTGTCAGGCCTTCTATTAAAAATAACCATGATAAATCCAACAGCCACAAGAACTGCTCCAATACCAATCAAAACCCATTTTCCCGTATCAACGTAAGACAGAGGCTTGATAATCATTCCCTTTATGGCCTCCTGCGTCGCCTCAGGCATAGAAGCTCCCTCATCAACCCAAATGATGGGATACACAACCTCACGAACATCAGCGAACTCAGTTGACAGTGTATTCGGTCTAAGTACAAAGTTCAATTGCATTCTTTTATGCACATTTAAAATCAGTCCGGTGTTAGGTTCCAGGTCGATTATTGTACTATGCAGAGCCGGATCCGGACGTATTCCTTCAACCCCGTTGATATATTCGTCTGAGCCGTCCAAGAAGTGAGCAGTTGACATCATCACGGGTGCGCCATTTCTGCACACGGACAGGTCCATGGTGCCACCTTTGGGGCAGTTCTTATTGTTCAGCCCAGGATTGACACAATAGCACATATTCTCATCGGTAGCATCCAACATTTCCTTCGGTACACTGAACCTGTAGCCGGGAATGCCGTTGATATCAATGTCCTTGCTGTAAATGAGATACAATGAACGGCACATTTCAGGACTAAACAGCTGGAGGACACGCTCTCTTTTCACAAAAGGGGCGAACAGAGATCCATCTGAGCCATGGATCTTGTTACAGCGGTCTTCAGTCCAGAAATCCAATTCAGTTTTATTGTTCCAACTAGCGACCAAACCGAATTTTGAGGGATCACCAACACCAGTATAGACTTCAAGCTCTTCCGTCAGCGTTTCATTTTTAGGGTAAAAAAGTCCAAATGTATGATTCCTCATTGCTGCCGTCCCAGTCGTGTCCTCCAAGGTCTTCATGAGTGGAATATACCGGCCCTTGAATAGCAGTTCACTCACTGGGATGTTCATAAAAAGCTTCTCTTCCGGATGCTCTTCAATGATTCCCGTCAGAACCATTTGAGCAAAGAAACCCAAATCGGATCCTTTTGATGTTAGACTGAGCAATGGGATATTAAGAATTGTAAACCGGTCCTGCTCAGTTCCATTTGAAAGATCTGGTCGGAAAAAGTGGTTGATTTTCTGTTTAAACGCCACTTTTGTGTCATTTTCACTCAGTCTCAACTCCACTTTGAGTCTCTTCTGCTGATACACGTAAGGTCCAAATTCCTCCAGTTTTGGCTTCCCACCCTGAGCAACTTCCTCTGGATTCGTTGTATTGAAAATGTAAATTTTGAGGAAAACAGGAGTCGTCACATTTGTCCATCTTTCCCACGTTTGAGTACCGTTCCTAAGCTGGACTTTATCTTTAATCTTTCCCTCAAACACTTTTGGAATTGTGAGCCAGCCGAGTATATATGTGGCAATTAACAAAACCACACCAATTCCTATTACAATCCCTGGAGCTTTTGCCATGGTTTACGTTGTTTTTAAAACCTTCTCACGGCATCAATTAACTAATGATAATTACACACCCACACACTTATATGAGGCAGCTCATGAGACTCTATGCTGGTGTGAAATGAAGAAAGCGAAATGAGGTTCATTAATCCTACTGAAAAGTACTTGATCACGAGCACTTGTTGGTAATAATTGTTGCTATTTGAACTTTGATTTTTAGTCAGTGTCGGCCACCCAGCACCACATTCATTCATGTGTCTAAATGAATCACACTTGTTGTCTTATCTGAAAAATATTATGTTGCCATTGTCCGTTAAAGCAGGAAACAGTGCGATAAAACTATAGCTCTTGAAAAACAGAGATCTCAGTCAGCTTATTTTGACCCTATGTGATATTACAAGTGCGGCGATGATGATATACTGCCAGATGTTGTTATGGGACGGAAATGCGGTCATTTAAGTTATCTCCAGATAATATTTCCAATGGTTCAGCTATATTCACAAACAAAGCTCAATATGTAATCTGCTTACATTATGCTGGCATATCGCTGACTTCTAAAGTTTGCATAGTTATGAAGAATTTATACGGTGACATATGTAATGGACTTCCCAACCATTACTAAATAACTGTTGCTATGTCTCGTGAAGTTTTCGTATGCATAGCAGCAAGTTAATCATAAGATGATTTGCGAATGATCCCACATAATTATCCCATGACGTTGCCGCGGATGAGCCAGAGGGCGATAGGGATGCCTGGTTCGAGTTACACAAGTTATATGACTAATTACATGAAACAGTGATAATAACATGGGTCATTGGTTCTGTTTGACAAGGAACAATAATACGTGCTCAAGGATGATGTGCTTAGGCTCAGATGCTGTGAAAAACATAAGAATTTTCTCTTTTATAAGAATTTTTTCAGCTCACGCTCCTCATGCTCTGGAATGGCTCAGAATAACAACAAAGGGCTATCAGCTTTATCACATGCTTCATCCTGTTTTTCAGCCCTCGCCCTCAGCCCGTACGGAGTCAACGTTGAATGCGCAGCCGTTGGTTGCGTGAGTTGCAGTTGCAACTTGATGCGTCCAGGGTGGAGTTGTAATTTGATCGGTTTCTATCTCGGTGACGGAATGTTAGATGTGATATAATAAAATAATAGGTGGAAATTATATAATTGTTTATCTTTGCAGAACTGAGAGTTTAGCAGCTGTAACAGCAGTTTATGTGAACTTGAATTAATTTGCGTTCAAAGTAGCGGTGACGGTTACAGATTTTCCTCGCGTGTGAAACATTCATTTGTGGACGAAAATGGGCGCAGCAGGGAGTTACATGGCTGGATCGGGACTTGACCTTGACACGGGTTCCATTAAGTTTGACCCCAACACGTATCGGATTACGAGCTTGTCTGATGGAATGGTAATGAGTCCATAGTTTAAAAAAAAGTCCGTGAGGTTGTAAGGTTTCGCTTGTTTGCACCATGTGGCTGAGTAATCATGAATGTTATGTTGATGCAAACTTGTTGTTAATATTTGTCTTGTAGTCATTAGATGTCTGTGGTCATGGAAGTGAGAATGGGGCGAAAATTATAACGTATCAGTACAATGGTGGGAAGAATCAACGCTGGAAGGCAAGACTTCATGGTAAATCGGAAATTTTGTAATTGTTCGAAGGCGTTTGCAACCAGTGAGCCTGTGGTGTTGCACTTATTAGTGCTGTATGAGAGGGAAATATATTACTTGTTTTTTCTTGATTTGATTAAATAGCTGGTGGCATTGTCCTGTCAAGCGAGGAACAAGGAGAGCATCCGTTTCGAGCGCGGTGTATCCAGCAAAGTGTGGGTCACGGAAGGGTTGAACTTTTCGTAAGTTTCAGCTCGCGTTTATAAAAGTGTTCAGAGAGGAATTTATAGTAGTGTATGCAAAGTTGCTAAGTATTTGAGTTGTTGTGCGTCAAATCTTATTGAAGGATTACACGAACAAGCCGAGTCAGAAATGGTACTTGGAGGAGGTTGAACCCCGAAGTGGAAAGTTCATCATTCGAAACCTGATCAACAATGCTTGCCTGCAGAATAATGGGTACGTATCTTTAGTTCGTTATTTGCAAAGTTAGCAAGATGCAGGTCTGTGTATTTAATGGTATATATATTGGTTGGATTCTAGGAATGGGAAACAGGTGACAGTAGCCTTCGCTCTTACAGCTTCTGCTAAACATGTCTGGAAAATCGAAAAAATTTGTGTTGGTGGCACGCCTGGAGGTTTGATTGCACCTGGGTTGGAGCTTGACGCAGCATCCATAAAGTTTGATCCCAATTCGTACAAAATTTCGAGCGACCTCGATGGATCGGTGAGTCGTTAAACATTAATGGGCTTCCGTTACAAACAAACATAATAATCCTTTGTTAAATGGTCGGATACAGTCTCTCGATGTTTGTGGCAATGGTACCGGGAACAGGACCAAGATCATAACATATGAGCATAACGGTGGAGGGAACCAACGGTGGAAGGCAAGACTTCATGGTACGTGGATTTTTCTGCTGAATTCAAGATTTAGATGAAATGTACAACTTTAGTATCTTGATGTCATTTGTGATTGTAGCCGGAGGAATCATTTTCTCCACTGAGCAACAAGGATTTGACCCTCAGAATGCCAAGGGTATTCAGCAGGTCATGGGTAATGGAGCTGTTGAACTTTATGTAAGCTTCAAGCTGTTTCATAGTTGTGATGGTACTCCGTCATAATAGGCTAGATTATATCGAGATGATGATCGTGTTTCAATTATTTGTTCTTTGTTGTAGGATTACATGAACATACTGAACCAGAAATGGTACTTGGAGGAAGTGGACCCTTACAACAGAAAATTTGCCATTCGCAGCTTGGCCAATAACGCCTGTCTCCAGAATAATGGGTAACTTGAGAAAGATATGTTATTGTTGACGACTATTCTGCACTTTCAAGAGTCTATAATTAGTGTTGTTCCCTTTTGTCAGGTACGGCAAACAAGTGACTGCGGTTCAGACTCGTGCAATTTTTCCACGTCACACCTGGAGAATCGACAGAATTTAAGCGTCGACGTGGAATTACGACTAACCTTTTTGCTCTCTCATACTTGAATGAATTGCGGTTAATTTCTGAAAGCCTGGTGTCTACGTTTTCGTATAAAATCTCAAGAATAATAATAACAATTACTTTCTTATTTTGCTAACATTCACATTCGTCTCATTTCGCGTCTCATTTTGGGATACTACGCAGGTTCACGGTCGCGTCGGCTTTACTTCCATCAAGGTAAAGTAGCACCTTGCTTGTGACATGTCAAGTCACTTTGCGTCTCCTGGCTGCTATCGTAATTGTTTAGCCTAAGTTTATTTTGGAATGCTGTCTTCAGGATGCATTTATCATCCATGTCGTGTGTCATTTTATCAATTCTCATTCAAGAATTTTATTACCTGATCTTCGTAACGTTAATAATTGCGTTTTCTATGCTGCTGAAGTTGTCTTCGGAATGGCATACCCTTGGATGCAGGGCGCATTCATTCAAACTGTGTATCTGGGGTTCAGGATTCAGGAAAAATAGGACAGAAGGGACGACGGATTTCTTTGTCAAATTGAGCAAAATTTGGGAGTGCCTTTTAGAGTGAAACTTCAGGACCCTTAAGGGCTCAGGGTAAGCTATACTACACCCTACTCCTACTTGGACATTTTGCAATAGGTAAGGTAAGACAGGCTATTAAAGATGACAGAATTGTTCATCTAATCCTTTGCGTGTGTACAACACGTACAGAAATTTTAGTTTGGAATTTATGTAGCAGAATGTTTTAACGTAACCATGATAATGCAGATACCCGTCGTTGAATTGCTGAAGACCGAAGTAAGGTCAAAATGACGTCGTCGCCGGGCTTGGATGTTAAGTGCTTGGAGCACACAACATTGAAGGTACAACATTTGATTAGGGCAGCAATTTTTGCTTCACAATGTTAATACATACTGGGGAGGCTAATCATAAATTTCATTATGTTCTCGCTAGGTTCCATATGAAGTTTTAAATAAGAAATTCCGTGCTGCCCAGAAAGTATTGGACAGAGAATCAGCTTACGTGGCACAAGCTGCAATGGAAGTTGAAAAACTCATATCAGAAGTACCCACAGCTTCTCATTCATCTGCAAACTCGCTGCCTGATGATATGCTATTCGATATTGATAGCAACACAAATTTGTCAAGCGGCCTAAATGATGGGGATAATTTGGATGATACCAGTGAAAGTAATAGCAATAGCAATGGAACAGACAAATCTGATGGATCTGGTGACGGAAAGTCTAAAGGGAGGGGTCCGAAGGGGAAGGATGTGTCTAAAATACTAGGGGTACTGGTAGAGCGGTTGGCTACTTTAAAAAGAAAGGTACTTTCTAATAGTTAAATCAATTTGTGCAGTGGAATAGTTGAGGTGATTTGATTTTTTTGTGGTTTTTACGTAGGCTGGCGAAAGTATTGCTGAGGAGCTTGATGCAGCCCGTGCAGTTCGTAAAAGGGTTCAGCACCTGAAATCGTACAACCCAAGCCCGGAGGGAGTGATCAGTTCTTCATACCAGGGATTCAATGTAACAGCCTGGAGACGTACAAGATTGAATCGAATGTTAGTCGATCATTTGCTTCGGGAAGGCATGTATGACACGGCCAAAATGCTAGCTGATAGCTTGGGAATACGGGATCTCACCAACGTCGACGTGAGTGCGAGATTTTATCTGTTTTACACCTCGCCTTCTCCCTCATGCCGAATCTTCAACGATTTCTTTTATTAATTTAGGTCTTTTGGGCTGCAAAAGAAGTTGAGGAGTCCTTAAGACGTCACGAAACAGCTCGGATGGTTGCCTGGTGTTACGAAAACAAGTCAAAACTACGAAAAATCCGCTCCAATTTAGAGCTTGAAATTAGAGTTCAAGAGTTTGTTGAGCTTGTACGTACAGGAAAGAGATTTGAAGCGGTAAAGCATGCCAGGAAGTATTTAGCCGATACTGAAGGCGAAGATCAAATGAATGCAGTGAAACGATGTATGGGTCTGCTAGCCTTTCCTGTCAGCACAGGTAATTTCGCCTTAACATCCCTCCTCCACTTAACAATAGTTCCAAAATTTTCTAAAACTGTTCTGTATTTTCACAGATATTCAACCATACTCTGAGCTTCTAAGCAGCGATAGGTGGCAATACCTGATAAATCAGTTCAGATTAGAGCATGCTCGCCTCTATCAGCTTGCACCGACTTCAGTGCTTGGTGCCGTTGTTCAGGCAGGCTTAGCCGCACTGAAGACGCCGCAGTGTTATCGTCTGGCCACGAAGAATCCCAACTGCCCAGTTTGTAACGAGCCACTCTCTACATTAGCTAGTGTCCTCCCGTATGCTCATTGTGCTCACAGTCAACTTGTTTGTGCCATTTCGGGGGAACCCTTGAATGAAAATAACCCACCTCTCGTTCTTCCCAGTGGCTATGTCTATGGAACAAAATCCTTGCAAGAAATGGCTCGCAATAATGCTGGAAAGGTCATATGTCCTCGGAGTGGTCAAGTTTTCAATATCTTGGAGGCAGAGAAGGTCTACGTTATGTAAATTAACGCTGAAAGAATTAGGGATTATTGCACTTTCGACTTGCCACTAGCTTCATGGCCCAGTGAGTAACGTGCATACGATCAGCTCTTCTAAGGGTTGATCATTTCTGGTGGCAATTTTGTGTATAAGTAATAATGTATTTGGGATTTCGGAGTAACTTTTAAGCTCGATTTGTACTCATCTATCTCATTTTTATGGGCGAACATTTATTACACAGTAGCAGAAAAGAAAACTTATAACAATCGATGTCGTAGGCTTTAGTTTAGTATTTAAGTTCGCAAAGGTTTGTACTCTGCATTATAATCTTATGATTTCGGTTTCGAGTGGATTTAATAAAAACATTTCAATTCTAAAATCATAAAAAATTATAATGGATCGCAGTCAAATGCGTAAACGTTTCGTCGTCTTCACGTTCGTGAGACGATCAGACACCGTCATCTGTCATGCTTGGGAGCGCGCAATTTTTTAATTCCACGTGGATCATCGACCCATAATTTGTGGATCCACAAATTATATAATTTGTAGCAAGTTTTGGAATCGTGACCGCAGTTACTGTAAGTGCTCTGAAATGTGATTTAACTTTAAAGTTGACTAATTAAAAGTACCTTCAGGGCAATGGAATTTAGAAGTTATAAAATGTAATTGTGTTGTATTGATTAGCTGAAGAAATGCTTGTACGATAAGCTCCGGGTTCCAACCTCGAGTTAGATTAGTCCAACGTCCAACATAATTTAACTAGTCCCATCATGGCAGAAACTTATTACCAAATCACTTCAACACCTTCACCAGTCATTGGAGGTTTCCAGAATTGTGAAATTAATTCGGAAGAACTGACAGACGAATTATGGAAGAAAGCTAAGCATCACGAAGTATGGCTTTCCATTCGCGCCCACAAGTCCTCCCGGATTCTGTGCAGATTGTGTGAAAGTCGGGTAGAAGATGCCGCTGACTTGATCAGATCCGATATGCGGGTCTGGCAGATAAATTCGGATGCAGAATCTTCCTCATCCTTACATCTCTCAAGTTCCCTTGACAAAGAAGAAATCGATCTAGCATGGAACATTATGCGGCTGGAAGGAAGGGAAGTTGTTGTAGTTTCGGCAGAGGAAAAGTTAGCGACAGGACGGAGACCAAGCATGAAATTTAATGACACACTTTGTTGCACATCAAATGACATTCAAATGCTCATGCCGACTACAATTAAAAGGATGACTGCTACAGTGGTTTTTGCATCCGACAAAAATGACAAGGAGCCTCCCTCCGGTGTGGATTCAAAATCAGAGCAAATTACTACTTTAATTGCGGAGAAGATACGTGATGTTTTGGATGCAAATCATATACTAGTTATGACACGGACTTTGGTGGATTTGAGACAATGTCCATTGGCGCAGTCAACATTGCTAGGGCCGGCCATTTCATATGTTTACATTGATCACTGTGATATGGATGCCCCGACTAAAAATGGTATCTTCCTTGAATCCTGCTACGTGTATTTTAATTCGGTTTGATTAACTATTCGTTTTTCTTTCAGGCATAGGCAAAGTTAGTCCAAAGACTGAGATTTTAGTTGAACGATCACATTCGTTGGATTACTATAGAAGAATCTACGAGAGCATCCAGCCTTGTGCTATTAGTTTAGCGGGATTAGAACTGCCGATGAAGTTGTTGGAAGAAACTATTAGAATGCAAGAGGAGAGACGAAGGACGAAATCAAAGCGGGTGGACGGGGGTCATTTTTCCGGTGGTCTCCTAATTGCCGGTTCACCAGGCTGTGGCAAGACGCTGGTCGTGCGTGAAACAGCAAAAAAGTTGCGGGCGAACTTGTTGATGTTCACTGGAACGTCCGTGCCAGTTCATAGTACAACTTTATTTTCTGACAAGATCACCAAGGTCTTTGCCTCAGCAGTCAAGAGTGCTCGCCTGTATCCTACAGTACTTTTACTGGAGGATCTAGAAGTTTTGAGTCCAGCTGCTGGCAAGGCATTGGATTCGTCTTCCAGTGTTGCCAAGGCAAAATTAGTTTACCATCTTTGTGATCTTTTCGATGGGATTCCCCATGAGGTCTCATTAACCATTGTAGTTACTTCCAACCAGCCACATCTTGTTCCTCTGGAATTGAGAAGAGCGGGCCGGCTACAGCAAGAGGTAAGCATGACAGCCGCGTTTCTAGTCCTCATGACCCTGACGATGTTTAAAAAATGAATGTGTTAACGTTGCAGGTATACATCCGCTTGCCAGACGAAAAAGAACGTCTTCAAATACTTGAGTCCCTTACAGCTGGAAGTAGCCTTTATCAAGAATATGACCTTAGTCTTTTGGCAGCTTTAACACCGGGTTATGCAGGTGCAGATCTGGAGAGATTAGTCCATACGGGAGCTATCAAATGTTTGGTAATGATTGGAAAAAGTGAATTCTTTTTAAGCATATTGATCTTTCAGTTCTAAAGATAGGAACGGAAGCCACTATACAGGCCGTACTAATTTGTTTAAGTCCTGATCCATATAAATACTTTTGAGTTCATAATCTTTTCCTAAGGTATGCGTTTGTTCCCATAATAGGAAGAGAATGGAAGGGCTATAACGGAAGCCCATATAAAATACGCTTTGTCTCGAGTCCCACCCGCCTCCCTACAAGGCTCAGTCGGGCTCATTGATATTCAACGTGCAATCTCATTAGATGATATCGCCGGATTACATTCCGTTAAGCTCGATTTAATTAAGGCAATAGTGTGGCCTCTCAAGTATCCCGATGCTTTTCTCACTATGGGAATCCAGCCACCCAAAGGTAAGCCCAGATCAAACAGTATATTATTCTCTATCTCCCCTAACCAACCTTTTCGTCCACCGTCAATCTGTTTAATGTAGAATTATTGTTCTCGTTCTCCTGTTATTTGCTCCCATGTGAAATAGTAGGATTTTCGCTTAAAATTCTTACGTGTTTGCCCTGTTTTGAACATTGCGTAAAATTGGTTCGAGGGAACACGCAAGCTGTGCGGTGTTTGCTGTTGAGACTTATTCCATGTAACCTCGTTTCTGTATCGCTGATCTAATCGCCACTTTGTCCTACGTTGAATGCTGTTAAAAATCTGTGTTCTTGAACCAGTTGTGCGTATTTTGTGGCATCTATGATTAGGAAATACCATCTGGTATTTAGTGTGAATTACGGTAGCAAATTTTGCAGTCGTCTAGAAATGCTAGGATTTTAATGGAAAGAGAAGCAAGGAAGAGCAGAGTGATCAAAATGTGTGTGAATTTATTTCAGGGATTTTACTATACGGTCCACCAGGCTGTGCCAAAACTTCACTAGTCCGCGCCATGGCTGCATCACATCAGACCAATTTTCTTTCAGTTTCAGCTGCCGAGCTTTTCTCTTCAGCAGTTGGTGACAGCGAAAAAATTATCGTGAACCTTTTCCATAGAGCTCGCCTTGCCTCGCCATGCATTCTTTTCATCGATGAACTCGGTACGGTTGTATTCACTTTAATTAGTCCATTACAATCTCCGATTATTTGGACTATTCAACTTTGAATTTCCATCTGCGAAAAAGTTATGCAAACTACTAGTGGCTTTCAATACAGAAAGTTTAAAAACTGTTATGCAAGTCCCGTTGTTCAGAATATGTGGAACATGCTTCCTTTACATGGTTCATTTTAAATTTTGGCTTTAGAAGCTGTAGTGGGCTCGAGGCAGTCAAAAAGTAAAGGTGTTAATGAAGGAGTCCTGTCAACTTTTTTGACTGAAATGGATGGGGTTGGTACAAGAACTTCCATAATTTCTGGCACAGGCCTAAACAAGGTAAGACTGCTCCTTCCCTCATCCTTTCTTTCCTCCGTAGAAAGCATTATATCACACAATTTAATGGTTACGGGGTATAATTTTGGTAAATTTAGGGTAATGCATTGGCCGGGCCTCGTGTCGTTGTAGTAGCAGCCACCAACCGACCAGATCTAATTGACTCCGCCCTTCTACGACCAGGAAGATTAGATAGGATCATCCCAGTCCCACCGCCGAATGAGTCAGAAAGGCTTGAGTTGTTACGAAAATCTACTTCACGTATGCCCCTAGCTCAAGATGTGGATTTGGCTGAGATTGCGAGGGAGACTGAGCGCTACTCGGGTGCTGATCTCGTAAATTTGTGCAAAGAGGTGATTTCCACGTTTTAAATTGCTCTTGCTGCTTCGCTGTTGATTATTATTTGTATGTCATGATGATGGCTGATACATACGGCGGCGGTGGGTATTGACTGAAATATAGACAAGGGTCACAAAATTAATTACCTGCTGCCGTAGGCTTCCTTAAAGCTTTGAGCATGTTAATTCAGTAGTGTGGGGATCATTGAGATTCTATTGTTTATCCTTTTGAATAGGCCGCATTGTTTGCTTTGACTGAGGACATGGACATTCAATCAGTGGCTATGAAGCACTTTAGGAAAGCCAAAGCAGAGTCATCCCCTTCCCTCTCCGTGGATCTACTCAAACGATTTCAAGAGTATTCTCACCCTCAGCAACGGGAGTAGCAGAATGAAAATCAAGTTCCATACCTTCCACTCCCGTCGTTTCTGATGTATAAGTGCCATATTTCTGTTTCCCAGTTGTGCCCTGTTTGCACATATTTTTATATTTTTCCTACTTCGATGAGTAAAAATTAAAAAAACCAATTATGGATTGCTCTTGTTTTAAATGTTCGAAGAACGCGTTACTGACCGACCGCGATTTTGTCATCACGTCTCACTCAGTCAGCTGCATCAAACAGTTGAAAACCTAGATCTGAAGCTGCTGTTTCAATCCAGTCTTTGTTGAATCGTGCCAGCCTATGGCTCCTGTCTTGATGCAGCACTGCCATAATCACGTGCCAGTTTCCTCAAGAAATGAGCACGTAAAATAGCCCTGTCGGCCCTGTAAAACATGGCTGTACTAGTTTAGCTATGTTTTTAGTGAAAGCCTCTCTCTCTCCTCCACGTTTGAATGATTTTATTACATTGAGATGCTCCAGCAGAACAATATGAAATGTGGCCAGTAGTGCATTATTATTGTGAAACTTTTTACAAAGTAATACTTAGTTTCCATAGCAGGGTGTCAACTAACTCCTAAAAACTGCCCTCCTGCAGTATAAAAAATCCGACACGCTCTTGTATTTGCCATATAGAAATGCATTAAGTTTGAACAGAGAATGATATTCTTTCCCAAAAGTTTTGTGCTAGTTACGCCCATGTAACTTTTGGGCGGCTGGAAAGTTGAAAAAAATATGGTCATTGTTTTGTGTCAGCGGGTGAAAGGGATTGTTTTATTATAAATCTGAAATGTACAGTAGATTATGTGGTAAGGCCAGGCAGGCTGTTTTTGCAAGGAAAGTAATCATATGGTCACAGAATCACACACGCCTACAGGACGGGACGTGATTGCTCTGCTTCAAGCAGCGAAATTTGGCTCCATTTGTCACACTGTTGTTGGCTATGCTGATCATTTGGGTTAAAATCATCTAATTCTGTACTCCCTGCTGCTCTCATCATCATCACGTTCCAGTCCAAGCTGGAAGCATTACAATTCATCAGACCTGCCGCTGATTCCTGTGGTTCCTCATTTCCAAATGACGCACATGTGGTAAAAAAATTTGCAAAAATTCCAGTAATTGAACAGATCTGTAGCATCCATGAAATTTATGGGCTATTGTTACCATGGAAATTCGGGAGTAGAAGTTGGATCTTCAAAGAAAGTCTCTGTGGTTTCCAAGGCGTCACAGGGCTTAGGGGGAGAAAATCAGTTTAAGAGTTCTGTAGGAAATGTCACGTTTTCTGGTAAAGAAAGTTTCAAGTCATAAGCATATGGGTTATGGTATGCTTTAGCATGTCACTTGTCATTTTGGCTATCTTCCCATTGACTTTGCCTTGATATTTCGGTTATAGCGTAAGCTAAAGTAAGTCAGAGGCGGGTAAAGTAGCATACATTTTCGTGTGACAGGATACCAGGGCATTGTTTTAAGCAAGTTGTGTTCTCGCTACTGTCTTGTTTTGTCCTAACTTCAGGAGGAGGACGGATTCAGATCATTTACCAACTATACTGCCTAACCATACTGCGGTGGTAAGTAATAAGTAACAATCTTGTTGTGCCTTCGTCTAACTTTTCGACGTATTAAATTCTCACTGTTGTTCCAAACAGAATGAATTTCCACTATATCTTACTTATTAAAGACTCAAAGGAGCTAACGGTCAACTCACTAATCCCTTTTAATCCTTTTGCATTGAAAGGG
>JAQFYD010001047.1:0-13816 GCA_034694225.1 Bourletiella hortensis
AGAAATTTTCTACTACTTCTACGCGCGGGTCAATATTGATGTCCTTTTAAGGATTTTAATATTGAATCCAAATTTTATTCTAAATTATTGTGAGCTTATTTACTCCATCTTCGTGGTCTATATTATGACAGTCATGTTGCTATTTTGACATGTCACCCGTCATGAAGCGGTATTAACCGCCATTAAGCGTTACAATGTCGTCCAGCTACCGCAGGGGGAGGGGTAGTAGAGGCCAGGCCACCCTATTATAAAAACGCCTTCAGAGGGCAATTATTTCTCTATCGCAACTTAACTTTGTTGTGTGCATGCTGTGCTAAGCATTCAAAAAATGTGTCATAGCGTTGACCTCAGAGCGTTGCTTACGGTGATTGCAAAAGACGTCAATATGCTTTGAATGCGAACAAATTCTACCACGGGGTCATTAGTTCTTCTCTTTTGAGTGAGGAGATCGGGCTGAGAATGACATTACTAAACAAATGGTTTATGATTCCAGTCCTATCAACAATGAGGCAACTTGGTTTGCTATGAAGTCAATAAAAATTAATGTGGACTCCCTCTCGAGGAAACGGAAGCTGCCAACTTTGACTCCAACTTGAGGTATAGACTTCAACATGCGCTTCACTTGCTTCGTCTGCACCGGATCTGCAAGTTTCATGGAAGAAAGCCTAAGGACGGTCTTCATGTCATCCACGTAATCCGGAATACGAAATACATCATTGTACAGCATGGTGAACATGATGAGACCTTCGAAGCCATAGAAGGTACTAATACCCGCCAGCAGAGGTCGTTCCGTATTAAACTTTATGGAGAACGTGAATCCAAAGATGGCAACGGACATGATGGCCAACTTGAAGGTGAACAACACCCCAGCGAAAGACATGTTGAACCGTGACACACTCAGCTGAGTACGTCGGCATCTTCCGCAGCCCTTCACCATGTCCTCCAACTGCAGCTCATCCTGTCGTTGCCTGTAAGTTTTTTTCACAAAGTGCCTCAGTCTTGCTTCTTTAGTATTCAAAAATGTTATGAAATCATACCGCAGGTCATCCAGCCATATCTGCAGGCGTCTTGAGGTTGCATTGAAGAAGGCTGCCTGAGTGAAGTTCGTGAAGAAGAGGATGCACATCAAATACAAATTCGTGAAAGATTCATACGCCAGCGTGAAGACGATGACGAAAATGTTTCCATGCAATGCGGTGGGTAATTCGGAGTAGTAGAACTGCGGTGAATCATACATGATGGTCACAATTATCATCATTACCAGCTGAGTAGAGCAAACAGCCCCAGCCGTGGTCTTCAAGAACTTTTCCCGGGCATTTTCCTCCTCTTCTCTGTCTGTTCAAAGTTTCATTCAGCAAAATACCATTTCATTTACATGGCAATGATTATTTTTCCGAAAGCAGTATACTTACCACTGACAAATCCAGCCACTTCATTGAATATGGCTGCAGTCAGCTCGGACTGTTGAAGAAAGAGAAAGACAGTACTGACAATAAAGTAGGGATCCGCCACGCCAAAAACCAAGTGTGCCACGAGATATTGCAGGTTAACGAGTTCATCGCGTATAAACAGAATCCAAATGAGTCGAATGCTTTGGTAGGACACAGACATGGCTGCATTGATGCAAAATATCCACCACAGAACCTTCCGAAGGAGGGATTTCTGCGGAATCAGGCGTACGTTTTGTCGATCAAAATGGTACGGAAGATGAACTATTGCGCTGAAGAAGCTGAATAGGAGATAATTGTATCTCTGATCCTTGGCTGTAAGCATGATGATGACGATGGTCAGTATGACGAAGTTGTTGTGATTCTGGCAATTGCTAATGTTCAAGCGAAAGAAGACAAGAGGATTGCGAGTGTTTTAAGCTTTTCGGGACTTTATTTTCTCGTGAATGAAGCGGAGAAGGAGGAGGACGAGCAACTTCCTCTGAGGCTTTAATGGACACATAAAAGGTTTGCCTTATATCATTTCACTCTGCACTCGTTAATGGACACGCCATTTTAATTGATGTTGTCGTCGTTGTCCTAGTCCTATTTTACATTCCTCTTTTCCTCCCGGCCCATCCCATCAGAAATGCAGGGAAAGCTTTTAGTTGAGAGAAATTATTGGGTAAACAATAACATTTTTGTAGTTCCATTTACACAGTTACGAAAGTCAATATTTTTTAAATGCGACACAAAATTCAGAATGGAATTTAATTACTAAACATCTACTTAACTCGAATTTCCGGTCCTGGAAAGCAATGAGCATACCTTCTCTTGGTCTACGCTTCCTGGAATGTTCTAGCAAATGGATTTTGAAAAGTAAACGATTTCTTACGAAACGCTCTTAGCTTTTGAAGCGACTAAACCCTTTGGAACACCACTGTAATAGCCAATCTAACCCGTACCAAGCTCGAGGAATTATAGAAGAAATATTCATAACAGCTCCCATATTTTCCCTCTTGTCCAAAAAGGTGGGCGTATCTATCAGCATTAGGTAGACGTTTTTTGGTTTTGTAAGCATTCCCTTGCATTTAATTTAAGGGATCAATAATATTCGTCGGCATAAGCCTCCAACTTGTTGAAACAAGACAATGACTCAGAGCAGGAGAGACAAACGAGCGTAAAGTTAGTTCTAGCATTAATGGAAGAATGACAGTTGACATGGGCGCCAAAAATCTAGCAGAGGCTCTCCTTCGTAGTACGGTTTACGTCAAGATATTTTAAAGCTTACTGAGAAGCTCTCAGTAAGCTTTAAAATATCTTGGGTTTACGTGATTGCGTAATTTTTTGCTACGCAAGAGTTTGAGCCCAGCGTTTGGACTCTGTTCGTACATGGCAAAATCTAGTGGTTGGAATATTATACTGTGCGCTCTTCCCTCACTCATCAATATTTGCCCTGTCAAGGAGCTTGAGTACGGAGGTTCCTAGGTACATTGGGACCATTTCTGTAAGAACGTATTCGTCGAATACAATTAAGCGCAGCATCACAAGTGGAGCAGTCTTCTACTTAATTGCAGGGATCTGACGCAGCCCTGGAAGCGGTTCCATATTTTGTACTTGACCAGAACATAGACGGTCGGAACTTGTTACAAGGTGTTGATATTCCCAATTTTCGCCAAGTAACCTCGCGGGCAATGAGGTGGTAATTTTTTCGCAATTCACAAAATTTTTGAAAAGTCACATAGCAATCCAAGAAATAATTATTATCTTGGATTGAATTTAAAAATAAATAGATTCTAAATCTTATCATTATCCTCATTTTCAAATCAAGTAATTTTGTGGCCTAGGCGTAGCTTTAACCAGTCTAATCGTCATAAAGTAACCGAGAAATTGCAAAACCACCAATTATTATGTTATGTGAGTTAACGTTCAATTTCTAACACTAACATTTGAGGATTCGATTGGAATCCTGTAGGACTAAGCTAAGTCTTGTTGTTCGCCCTCGAATACACAGCTACAGTTTGCTCAAGTTATGTCAGCTTCAGAACTAACCTCAAAAGAAAATTTCCCTGCTATAAAATCCTCCAAGAAGAGCGTGGGACCTGATGGGGTACCCGCGACTGCAGTCGTTACAAACAAAGGCTCATCCACCAAAGGCAGAAGGTTTAAGAGCACGGCGCAGGACACAACTGCCGAAGGTGTTATCTCTACTACAGACGCACCCAAAGGGCGTCATTCAGTTAACCTCAGAGACACGCCAACTTCCGTTTCCTCCTGTACCCAAACTTGTCTTCTTTTCAAACTCATTTGGAAGCTAAAATTGCGACAGGGGAAATTTGCATTTTTTTGCGTAAGTGTAATTGGGCTGAAGAAAATTGCAAAACAGTGGATCAATTTTAAGGATGAACCGTAGTTAATTTGCATTCGAATGGATTCCGCGCAGGAGATAATCTTTCCACTGATTCTGCTCGCGCTACTAACAGCTGGATGGGTTTACATCAATAATTACGTAGCGAAGGAGCGCGAAGACCGGCCTGGCCCTATGGAAAGGGACCTAGTGATGGGTAATCCTGGGAGACAAGGTTTTCCCTTGAAACCAACTCCACCAAACGGGGAACTCAAGACCATAGGAGAATACATTTACAAGTGATTTTTCATTTTTAATTTAATCCTTCTTAGAATAAGTTGTTGGCCATCAGTGCATTAAATTACATTAGCTTCCTTGCAGCTTTCGAGTGAAACCAAACGAGCAATACATTGGGAGCGGTTTATCGCAGGACTACATCCACATTGCACCTTCTAACGCTCCCATTGCCAGGGACTTCATAGACGCCATGTCATCAATTTGGAAGGACAATTATTCGTCCGGAAACAATCTCAAATTTAAATTTTACTCCTCCCAGCGTAAACTTGAGGATGAACTAGGACTTTTTGATGATCGCCCAGCCTTGGGCCTCATTCTGCCTCCTTCAAGTTACGATCCTGAGCAGCAGTTTTTATACAAAATTGTCACAAGCAAAGGCGTTCCGATCCCTCCGCCATCCACGGTTCGCCGGTCTTGCCGGATGGGCACAAACCGTATTCCAGCCTGTCCTGCCAGAGCTTATGCCCTTTCAAATGTATTGGCTTTACAATCCCTTGTGGAGCAATCAAAAGCAAAATTACGCTTGAGATTTGCCAACAATACTGGAACGTCATCATCCGATCCCAAGGTTAAACTTGACTTGACAATGTTTACAGTCAGTTCGTACGAATCGCCAAAGCAGAGGAGGTCATCTCTCAAGAGGCAGAAAGGAAACCAAGGGTTCAATGACAACGTCTTTCAAGCCCGACGTTTGTTGACCTTTTATAGCTATTTCAATACAGGATGTGTACCAGACGCTTACGAGGGTAACATTAATTTGTCTAATTACAGTGGGTCATACCGCCTTAATTTCTTCATTTGTTCTACCCACTTCGATTGCCATGGTTGGGCTACTGGGGAGTCTAACGGTTTTCTTAGTGGGAGAAAAACTTGATAAAATGAAGGAGGGATTGAGAATGATGGGGATGCCGATTTCTGCCTATTGGTAAGAGCCCGACCATCATGGCCAGTCCTGTGAGGCCCTATAATTTCTGAAAAATCACCACGTCATTATTTACTTGTAGGTCAGCTTGGCTCGGTGTCTATGGTCTGCTCATTGGCGTATTCTGGCTGGCCTTTTCCATTTCAACTGAATTTCTAGTGTTGCTGGGGGCAACTACAGGCCTATTTACCCTACTATTCGGTCTTTACGGACTTTCCATCCTATCTCTCGCCTTCCTTCTATCCACATTCTTCCAAAAACCTAGGGTTACCATACCATTATGACCTTTTGCATTGCGTAGTTTAGTTAGAATTTCTGGCTGTGACGGACATGTATACTTTTTCAGACAGCTGCAATTGCCATAACTTGGCTCATTCGTGCGGCTGTGGCATCATGCCCTCTCGTCATGTGGTTTGGCTACGTTCCGAAACTTTTGCCAGTAAATTTAATATCTGTCTATGCCTTCATGGTTGGAGCAACTGAGGTGAGAAATACGCTGAGATTTCGCACACGTCAATTACGTGCCACATGCTAAAGTTTTTATTTGTAGCTAACAAAACAACATCTCATATCTAAAAGAAAAGAGGGAAGTAGTGGACCAGAGGAACTGGAAGAGTTCAGTACACCAAAACCAGAGGGAATTTACTATGCTTGCGGATTTATAGCTTTCGATATCATCCTGTATTCTGTAGCTGCTTTCTACTTGGAACGCGTAATTGCAGGTGCATAGCTATGCAAAGATGGAGGAAACTGTGCCAATTCTTCTAGCTGAAATAACTGAATTAAGAAACATTATTAATTGATCCACAGGTGACTACGGTGCAAGGTACCCACCTTGCTTTTGCTTTTCTCCAAGCTACTGGAAAAAGTCTCGTCAAGCGGCTGCGTCGGAGGTGCGTGGCTGAATGAACTGATATTCATGCAATGGCACTGTTTTCAAAGGGAGTGAAATGCACCTCTTATAATGTCAAAGGCCTGGCCTAAATGAATGCAGGTGGATACTGAGGACCCTCTAGTTGCGGCTCCTGGAACCGAGGAAGATATCGAGCCTGTGAGCCCCTCTATGGTTGGGAAGGAAGTGATTCAAATACGAAATGTTTACAAAACGTATCCAGCCCTGCTCAATCGCAACAGCGTGACGGCCTTGAAGGGGATATCTCTGGATATTTACGAGGGGCAAATAACGGCCATTCTTGGACGGAATGGTGCGGGCAAGACGACATTGCTAAGCATTCTTTTGGGACTTACCCCACCTACACGAGGGAAGGCAATCGTGTATGGTTATGATACGAGGTAATATTGACGTTGAAAGTGTGCAGAATAGTACTGTATGGCATACCCATGACACTGAATTGAACTATTTATCATTGTCCCAGCCGTCCATCTGACATGAATCAAGTGAGGAAAATTGTGGGTCCTTGCTTACAGCAAGACCTTCATTACCCTAATTTGACAATACACGAACATTTGGAATTTTTTGGACAACTTCGGGTAATGCAATCTAAGGCATAAAAACAGCTCCACCACTGACTCTTCACTACTTTGAAATTGCATGTAGGGATTGAGCAAGGTACAGATACTTGCATCAAGTGATGAGCTGCTGACGAAACTCAAGTTGGACAAAGTAAAGGGCACTTTTGCGAAAGACTTGAGCGGTGGGCAGAAGCGGAAGTTATCCGTTGCGCTCGCGCTCCTGGGGGATCCGCCGGTAAAAAAGCTTCTCCTTTGCTCATGCGTGAACAGCAGTAACTTCTGACTTTGGTAGATTGTGTTACTGGATGAACCCACGGCCGGATTGGATCCCTCGTCCAGGCGAAACTTGTGGGACGTACTCCGCTGGCGAAAGCAAGGCAAGGCAAGTGAGAGAAACGGAGGAATTTGGGCATAACAGCGCGATGATTACTCTAATTTTCTACCTATGAAGGTAATACTTTTGACGACACATTTCATGGACGAGGCGGACATTTTAGCAGACCGGAAAGCCATTATTCATGAAGGCATCGTGAGATGTGTTGGAAGTTCATTATTCTTAAAAAATCGTTTCGGTGTGGGCTACCATCTTGTGTAAATTGCTTCTTGTTATATTCCACCCAAATCCATTCATTTATGATTACAATGGAGCCGTTAACAGCAATGACCATGTCTAAAGGGTAGAGCTCGACCCCCGTGGACACAGGGACACATCAAAGTTGGACAAAATTATTGGAAATTCAATGGATCATGATGTGCTCGATACAAAAAAGATTGTAGCCCACACTGTGAGCTATTCGCTACCCACGTCAAGTGCCTCAAACTTTCCAAAGGTACTCTCCGAAATTGAGCAAGAAATGAAAGATGGCGGATCAGTCCGGAACATTGGAATCGAGTTGACAACAATGGAAGAAGTATTTCTTAAAATTGCGTACACGTCAGGATTCGGCAAGGACCAAACGGAGGAATGTAATTTGCTTGAGCAAGGGGTTCAACTGAAGCCAAATCCATTCGTCATGCTCTTCATGCTCACCAAGCTTCGCCTACTGAGATTAATAAGATCTCCAGCCTACATTTTCCTCATTTATGTCGTTCCCATTCTTGTTTGTATAATAGCCTTCCGCTTTGTGGCTAACTTGAGCCCCGATAAAGAGCCATCTCCACCGATAATACGTAAGTCAAGAACTTGGCGCCAGCTTCAGATTTGCTCGCAGCTAATACGTCCTATTGCTTGATACGCTTTCGCAGCTCCGGATGATATAAAAATAGCAATGAACGATACCGCCAGTACTCGGGAGTTTCAAGATTTCTTGAAGGATCGCAAAGTACGAATCAAGCCCTTCTCTGGTGAAATGCAGGACTTCTGGAAGGATACAGAAGAGAAGTATGAGACTCTTGGTGCAGTGTCGATCCAGGATGACCGCTCTTCCACTAACGAGCGAATCCTCAAAGCTCAAATTAGTTCGAACGGGGAATACGTCCATTCGCAGGCTTTACTTTTCACGCTTGTGAGCTCGTACTTCAATAGGTATCGTACTCATCAGCGCCATGTGTAAAACGCGCTTCCTTCTGCGCATTGCTATACCCACTCTCTTATGTACTAACTTGCGCAAATTGCCTTCAGGCGTTCAGGCGGTGGTGGTACATACAGGGGATCTATGTGGCTCCCTCCGTATGCAGGACAGGATCGGAATGCTGATTTTGCTAATGCTATCGAATTTTTACTTGGAAATGCCCTTGTGTGCGTTCTCTGCGGAATTGCTATTTCCTTTGCTTCTTCTGGTCTAGCGATAGAAATTATTCGGGACAAAGAGGTGATCATATATATAATGCTACTGCAGGGTATACAGGAAGTGTCACTAGTAGTTTGCACTGAGCAAATTCTTGATGAAACGCCCGATATTTCCTAGACTTGACAGCCACAAATATGTAACTAGAGAAATTAACTCTGTAGCTCAAGACCCGAAACCATTTGCGCCTGAATGGCGTCACATTTTGGCTCTATTATGGCTCCCTTTTTCTTGCATTTGGAGTGCTCATGCTCACACTTATATTCATATTGTTCGTCATAATTGGGATACATGCGGACGGAGAAGTGATCAATGTGTATGCCATGACATGGGCCGCGATTCTCATCATATTGAACGTCTTCCCACAGCTTATTTTCGCAGCAATTTTCGCACTGAAGCACACCAAGTCTACAGGGGCGGAAGTTTCTTTCGCTATCACTGTTCTTTTCTTGGGCATCTTTGCCGTGGTCTTTGTAAGCTTGTGATTCCAAAATTGTTATCGCCATTGACAGAAAAGTCAGTGTCCTATTAACGATTGGGACGTATGCTAAATTCCAGATGATGGCCTTGGACTTTGGGGCTAGGGTTATTCCTGCATTTCTCAGTTATCCAAAGCTACCCATACATATTTTGCTTTCCATTTTCAACGTTTTTTACGTCCCGGGTATCGTATTTTATTGGATTATGAGCGAGTACGTATTCGGGGTAGTAAAGACCGGCAAGCTACCTAAAACATCTTTCGGATTTTACTTCACTCAAGACATATTGGTGATGCTCGTTTGCACGTTGGTTCAGATTCCACTGTTCATGCTGTACTTGTACCTGAGGGACAGTGGCATTTGTAAAAAAGAAGCTGTGAAAAAGGTAATAGTGAAGCAACTGGTTTGACCGCCACTGTAGCAGAAAATAGCTATGAGGCGGGGTCTGCACATTTCTTTTGATAATTTCAGCTATTTCGTAAACAAAGTGTAGCCTCGGATTTGGGAGCATGGTCCGGAATGGAAGGATCCAACGACGAAGATGTGAACGACGAGCAGCGGCGTGTAACGGAATATTTTAGCTCCAGCGGTACTTACGACCCGACGGTCGTCGTTGCTGTCAAGGTGTCACAATTTTATGGAAGCTCCCAATCATGCGGTGTACATATGTCTAACTTTCATGTGAGCACAGGATTTGTGGAAAAGCTATGAAACTCAGACCGTACTCCATGGAGTGAGTTTCATGGTGAGTCAAAGCGAGATTTTGGGAGTGTTGGGTCATAACGGGGCTGGGAAGACAACGACCATTCGAATAATAACAGGGGAAGAGACGAGCGATTCTGGCCAGGTCAACATGTGTGGCCATTTCGTTAATTCGAAGCAATCGGAAGCCTTCAAACAGCTTGGTTTCTGTCCTCAACATGATGCCTTATGGGACAACGTCACGCTAAATGAACATATCGAACTTTATGCTGTACTTCATGGAATCTCTGGCCCGGACAGAAAACGGTAGTTTTATTACCCCTTGAGCCTCCGAATACCCCTAAGCTATAAACCACTGTATCAAATCTTTCAGTGTTATTTCGGACATTCTGAAAGGACTCTCCATTGAAGAGCATAGAAGGAAATATTCGCAGAAACTGTCCGGTGGAACAAAAAGAAAATTGTGCTACGCGATGAGTGTGATTGGTTATCCACGAATTGTTATCATGGACGAACCTAGTACTGGTATGGATCCCCAGTCCAAGCGTTATCTGTGGAACACGGTTCTGGGTACTTTTAAAGGTAGCGTTTTTCTAAAACTCACCCATGACCAATAGAAAGGCGTTGAAGTAAACGGAAAACTGTATCAAATTGCAGGTTCCAGAGGTGCCATACTAACAACGCACTCGATGGAAGAGGCAGATTTTCTTTGTACACGCATTGGAATTATGGTATACGGTAAACTTGTGGCCATCGGGACGCCACAGAGCTTGAAAAGCAAGTTTGGTTCTGGATACACACTTGAAATCAAACTCAAACCAAAGGCAAGCGATGAAACTGAAGAACAAGCTTCAGTTGAGAAAAACCAATCCAAATCACAATCAAAGAACATAAGCACCAAGTCAAGCAAGAAGGCTGTCACGGTGCCGGCAGATTTTCAATTTATTGTCGAAAACTTCCCTGGCGCAAGTCTCCTTGAAGCTTTTGGCAATCGTGCTGTCTTTTCCGTCCCAATCAGCGGCATACAATCCGTCTCGCAGGCCTTCTCCACGCTAGAGAAATGTAAGGCCTATCACAATATCCAAGCGTATTTCCATTCTGTATGATGAAGGTCTAGTTGAATTTACGGTTCATGATGGTTTTTATAGTGAAGGAATCTCAAGATATTGAAGAATATTCATTCAGTCAAACAACTTTGGAGCAGGCTTACCTTACCATTTGTCGGGGTGTAGAAGAAGAAGAATAGTATCCGAGATTTTTATCATTTGCTGTTATTTCGAAATTATTCCGTTGATACAAAATAAATATTCAAATGACAAAATCTGAATTTATTCAAAGTGCAAACGTTTGCAGCGTGAAACTTTCGCTTTCAGAGCGACCTTAACTCTTCCGCAATTACAGCCAAAATCGTCGTAGGGATGCGCTACTGGCTTAATGTGTAGCTACTTCATGCAAAATTGTTTCCCATAACCGTTTGTCGTTATTTATTTCGCTCAAAGAAGTCTCCGCTTTCTACCCTACCGTACCGTCGGAACTTGCCGAATAGAGAACAGGCTGTGAATTTGAAGTATGAATATGAACCATCTCATTTTAGTTCGCGCAAATAGTTCAACTTCTAGTCCACGTTTCGTGCTCAGAAAATAAGGTTGGCTCTGTTCAACCAAAACGGGCTAAATTAAGTGTGTGAGCATAGTCATTTTAATGTTAGAGCGCTAAATCGGCTTTCCACATCCTACCAGGCTTCCGTAAACGTCCATTATGTCACCGGGAAGGAATAACTCTACTGCTTTCGCTATTTGCCGCTGAAGTGAAGTGTAACACTTCACTTCAAAATGTTTGGACTGCATTCATAAGGAAAACCGGCCAAATGATAAATGCTTGAGAATTGAAGATGGGGTGCGGTAGGGCAGGCAGGGGGCCTCATCTGGCGAACATTCTAAGGAAATTAATGATGTATATGAGGGTAGCTTTATGCAGTCCTTTTCTTGTGCTTTGTAATCTATGGTTACTAGCATTACTAAAATTCCACACCTCACCAAAGCATCTCAGCAAGGTGATACCGGAGAACGTAAATCCGTCGACGCTTGCGGTACCACTTGCGGCCTTACAAGCGGCGAAAACAGGTTTGATGGACTGCCGTGTAAAGCCCGGGACTCTGACATCGGCAAATGAAAACCACTGAAGGGTTCAGGCGTAGACGTTTACATGTGTTTTTGAAACACGGATTACTGCAATAAGCATCGACCAGAAGACATTCCAAAGTGTTCATTCAAGACTCCAGACGGCGGGTCTGGTGGCAGTGGTGGCGACGGCGGCGGTAGTGAAAGTTGTGAAACCCCAGATGTTTGCTCTGTATGCTTTCCTCATTACTCTAACCATGATAACTGCAGTAAGTAGAAATTTTAGAAACTTGAACTTTGCACTACTAAGTAGTGCAATAGCGCTTTAAAGCACGCTTTTCTTGGGTCATCCTCTACTTAGATCACGCATCTACAGCTACTTCGTGACTTCGTCAGCAGACAACTAGACCCCGATGCTGGCCGTTACAGCTTGCAAAGTTCGTTGTATCCTAAACTACCATCCACAAAAGACTGGGCAAAGAACTTGTATGTGTTCACCACGACTAGTTTAGGAATAGGATGGATGTAAATAATAACGCGGATGATAGCTAATACATGGGATGATAATTATGCACTAGTTGCCAGGGTGACAAAAGCAATAGTACACAACTACGTAGGAGTTAGTGGTCAACGATGGTGACGATGGAGGCAACAAAACAATGATGGATCAGGCAACAAAACAATGATGGAAAATAAGGAGAACAATAATTAGTAGCTGTTACTTCTTCTGCCTCTCAAGACCAACTCATAGATTTAGAGTTTGAGAGCAAGAAGGAAAGAGAATGGAATGGCTCATTTACATAAATATGATACAAATAAAGGAGCCTGGAAAGATACATTTGTTGACAGTAGGATGACACGAAAGTATGTACGGCATATACACTTAATCATACACAATCGTAACTGCATGGACTGGGGATGCATATAACCATACAAACAATCATAGGAAGGTCAGAATGCATACATGGAACATTCTGGAACTGATGCACTTAGTCGAATTGGGTCAGGTAAAAATACACATAATTACAATCTAAGGACTGGGAAGCAAAGACCACTAAAATAGACCTTAAATTAGTAGGTTTGGAAATACTGATACAAATGAGAATCAACTACAAAGAATGCAGTTGGAGGTAGAATACTGCAAAGGGATGGTTATCACACAATTACAATACTAGGACTTGTACTCATACAAGTGCACACATTTGTATAGTAGGATTGGACATACTCATACTCATGGAATTCACATACAAAGGTCAACTCGGAAGTAAAACACTACATTTAGGATCATCCTCATACAATCAATGTACTGGACGGGGACTGGCAACACTATACACATTTATATAGTAGGAATTGGAATGGTGCTCATCATCATATACACATTTACATCTCTAAATTACAATAGACGACGCAAACAGAACTCATCATTGTCTTCAATGGTACTCACAACGTCAATAAAATTCTCATTAATTTGATCATTCAGTATCTACGGTAAGCGGTCTTTCAAGCTCAGCGGCTCCCAACTAAGCATGCTTAATTGCCTTTTTCTACTTTTGGGCCGGGGAGGCACTTGCTTTCGCAACTGTATTCTGAAGACAGCAGCTCTCAACAACTTCACTCGTGGTATCGGCACTACAGACGACCGCACTGGAATATATACAGTGCTACAAAGTATGCGAATGAATATCGATTTCACACCTTCGCGCTTCCGATTACAAAGAAATGCAAACAGTACTGTCACGAACGTCAACTTTTGGATGGTATGTCCAAAACGTTGTGTACATCCTATCCTGCTGATCCTGCATGAGAAGAAGAATGTCTCGACGGGCCCTCGTCTTTGTTATCCGTGGAGCTAGCGAAGCAGTATAGCCTTGTCCATCAACCTGATCATCCCCAAATTCTGCTGATGGTAGAAGAGAATCAACGTTTTCTGGTTCAGCCCAAGCAACATGCATGTTAATTATGCACAAGGCCGTACAAACCGCCGTAAGCGGCATGAATGGTTTCCTGAAGTATTTCATCCTGTGTTTGGTGCTGTAAGACAAGTTTCGGTGGGGTAAAACCACAATTTTGGGGGTTTCTCGCTCTCGCTTGCACACAACAGTAATCTCATGTTCTCTTTTAAAATTCTTAAAAAAGTTGCGAGAAAGTTAGAAAATTGTAAAGTTTTTGTCAATTGCTGCGGATCAATTTTTTGTAAAAGTTGTTTAAATTCTTACGCACACATTAGTTGTAACCATGGGAAAGAAAACAAAATTTCCAGAC
>JAQFYD010001048.1:0-13803 GCA_034694225.1 Bourletiella hortensis
AGTTTTAGCACAATCGCACCTGGAATTGTGAGAATTTGCTTCCTCACTGGCGTCGTCTTTTTGATTAAAATACGGCCGTTGAAACTTACTCTTGAGAAATGTCATGGGCGTTTGACTGGGTACGATGTGAACAGACTTGAGATATTCTGCGTCTGCATCTTTATTCTTCAGTTCTTGGACTTCTTCGCGAGAAACACCACAGAACGTGGAATCAATGTAGTGAAATGTATTAATTCCTAGGCTCAGAACCTGGAGGTATTGACACTTGTTCCAGAGCTGTGGTAGGCTGGGAAACCAGCGTTCCAGACGCATACTCGTCAAATTAGGGCATAAATTTGAGCAGAAGTAGGTACAATCCTCTGGAAAAAGTCCCATTTCATCATCGGGCACATCGCGAATTGAGGTTATATGTAGATCTTTTACTGACAGGGAAAAAGCTTGATCGTCTTTGAGGAGCGAGAAGCTATTGTTCGACGCCTGGAGTCTTGTGATAATTTCGCTCGAGATGTTCGACTCTTTGTCAGTGTCACGAATAATCAGATGCTCAAGGATTGGAAAGCATCGGTTCCAAGCTTCTATGCAAAACAATGCGTCCAGAAGGCACGGAAACTCAAGGCGTAGGAAATCAAAATTAATATACACGCGGATGTAATTGAGGTTCTTAAAGGGGGTTCCAATCGAGAGTAACTGAGCCAAAGGCATGCAATCAATTTCAGCAAATTCAAGGGTTCTGCAGCTGTTTCCCGATATTGTCATCTCCGTTCCATAATTTCTTGGTAGGGGGAGACGATCCGTCCACAGCTCGCGTAATGCCAGGCGGTTTTGGCAGTTTTCGAAATGAAGTTCGGTGGCGTCGGAGTAAGACCAATGAATAACCAATGCATTGCTTCTCTGAAGAACCGTGTTTAGCAGCGCCAGTAGCCACTTTGACTGCGAACCCGTAAAAAAAATAATGTCTTCTTCCAATAAAACGAACTCTTCCAAGTTAGGAGCAGTTTCCACAATTTTCTTGACGACATCCAGTATTTCGGATTGTACTTCCCATGGAAAGTGTTGCACTGTAAGAGTCTTCAGCCGAGGGAACTCCCAACCGTGGTCAGAGTGTGAACTTAAACGGCAAAATGAATCTCTTGTCCACAGATCCATTGAAATTTCAGTTAGCTCATGCGACTTATCACTAAAAAAACCAGCAAGGAATTGTTTTGTACTGCAGAAGAAAACTCCGGATCCTCTGGATTCTCTTCTCTGGACTCCGGATCCGCGTCTCTTTGGAAGCCAATCAAGACGCTTCCAGAAAGACATGCAACAATCATCTGTGGAATCCAAACCGCCATCCGATGAAAGCCATAACCGCATCCCAATGTAAGGATAGTATGCAATCCGCAAGCACTTCATCTCTAATTTTGCTTTTATCAATTTAATTGCAGACTCATCAAAGTTCTCACACTGTGAGCGATAACCGGACCATTCACTCTAGGGAAATGTGGATGTGTATCCCCGCGTAGAATGGCACTCCGCTCATTCCTTTCGAAGTTTTTGCAAAGACGACTAAATCTTTCGAGGGAGGCCACTCGCCACGACCAATTCGAACAACCATATTCCCTCGAGCACTCAGCAAGCTCCTGGCCTCCCCATACCATACTTTGTTCACAAGAGAAAGCTGCAGGAGCTCGCAGTCGGAGAAGCATGCCAGAATTTTTCTGATTACCTGCAGCAAAGGCATTGAAATTATAATTCGCGTAAGCACTATTAATTTGAAAAACTCATTAATGATTTACGCATGGTATGTGAAACCATCTCCACTCCTGCTCCATCCTTATGGGATTGTCCTGGTGCCTGTCAATGACTCTAATTATTAATGTTCCAGCTTTTACTCGCGTGTAACTCGCTTAGAAATCAGGCCTGTTTCGAACGGACTGGAATTATTTTATTGCAGTCAAGGCGTGGGCGCAGCCAGGATACCGATAAAAGCGTATGAATGAGACTACTGAGGAAGACCATTGCACTAAAATAATAGCCATGGAAAAGCAGGATAAGCCACGGGTGGTTTCCTGATTTTCATGCTTCGCACGAATCCTGACGGCTGAGTGGTGAGCAGATACGACGCGACGGCCTTATCGTTTCACTTGTTGTAAGCTGGGCCGGAAGAGGAAACCGCCGAAATTATCACGCTTGGTGTTGCCATCGGGGTAGTAGCATTTACTGACCGTTGTATACAGTTAGCTTCCGTCCTAGTATCGAGTATTGTCCAGGGTAGGCATCTGTAGCAAATGTTTAGTTCGGAGGGTTGAGTATTGTCCCACTACATAAATGTTACGACCTATGCTAAACAGCGAATACGTATGTATACGCAATGTATTGTCAAGAGGCGTGAATTCATCGCAATGATACCTAGAATTACCAGATACTTCTGGTAATATTTGATTTCATCAATTTCATGGCGGGATTATCGATGTTTTCACACGATGAGCGACGGCGGGGCTGGGAATTCTGGAAAATGTAGAGGTGTATTCCTGCGTAGAATGGGGCTCCCCTCATTCCTTTAAAGTCTTTGCAAAGTCGACTGAATCTTCCGAGGGAGACCACTTGTAGAGGCCAATTTGAACAACCATATTCCCTCGAGCCCTCAGCAGGCTCCTGGCCTCCGCTTTCCATGTTTTATTCACAGGAGAAAGTTGTACGAGTTCGGAATCGGAGAAATACGTCAGAATTTTCCGGATTACCTGCAACAAGGGAGAATTATTTGACGCACGCGCACTCATTCGAAAGGATCTCTTGTTACTTGAAATTGTCAGCACAAGTGTCACAAACTTGGAAGCTTTGTTCATGAGTTACCAGTGATATGTTAAACAATTCCGTCCTCCATTCCTGCTCCATCATTATGGGCTCACGCTGGTGTCTGCCAATCATTGTAGTTATTAATGTTCCAGTTTTTACTTGCTCTAGCGTAAACGGGCTTAGAAATCATGCCTGTCCTGAACTCACTGGAATTAATCTGTTGCATTCAAATCGTGGTCGCAGCCAGAATACGAATTAAACTGGATGAATAAGAGTAAGGAAGACCCTTGCACTAAAACAATGAACAAGGAACAGCACGATAAGCCGCGTGCGGTTTCCTGATTTTCCTGCTTCGCATAAAAGTGGCAGCCAAGTCCTGAACCGATACGATGACCACGTCACTCCACTTGTTGTAAACTGGACCGAACGAGGAAACCATTAAAATTCTCATGCTTCTTCTACTGCGACAGCTTGAGTAGTTACTGATTCAACAAATTGGCTTGTACAGTTGCCGTTGTCTTGTCTTTTGGTGCTGCCAAAATTATAACATCACAGCGTCAAATTGGCGCTTTGCAAGTAAGCTCGTTATCGTTAGTAAAAACTGTCATTCATGGAACATTTATGCATGTGAATGAGATGCTTGCGCTTTTCCTGTTCCCGTGAACGATAATTGCCATGCTAGCTTGACCTTAATTATTAGGAGCAAGCTGTTATGCTACAGTGAAATCGATTCCCACTTACTTCTCCTTATCAGAATTATCACGTAACCTGGAATAGGTGATCAAAGCTGTGCCTTTCTGAAGGTCTGTCCTGTCATGCCATCCCTCACAGCCTTGGTGTATTAAACGGCCGCGTGAAAGCTAAACATTTCTAATTCATCCCTTTCTTTTTTTAGATACGTTGCTAATCAACAGAGGCGGCAGGAGCTAGCAAACATGATTAAATCGTCACATGTGATGATTGCGGCCAGTCGATTTCTCACGATGTTCCAATGAGTTATTCAATCCTGGAATGAATTAATAAGCGCGTTTTTGTTTCTTTATAACTAGCAAAGAAAGCATAACTGCTGTCATAAAGGCTTGCGCACATAACTGTGCAACTTCTGTCACTATCAAGCTTTCACTAAGAAGTAAAAGCCACTTTCTGCTAGAACGGGATAAAGATATCTAGACGTCCATAATAACGTGATACTGCGGTCTTTAGTACGTTTTACCAACTCCCATACGTCCCTACGGCCAGCCACCACGGTTAATTATTGTTGTGCAATTTGAGATATCCCAGTTTTCGGTAACTGTAACTACGTTATGTCTTACTTGCAACTCAATCAGGCTAGTGTTACCGAAGACTGAGGGTAATTTCTCAGTGGTTTTCGAGGAATAAAATATTCCTGCTGCGGTTTTCAACCGGCGTGGAGTTAACATCATGGCTGCCCCATCCAAGATCAACAAAATAATAGTTTGGTTAGGACTGTGTCACCTTGTCCTATGTACCCCGCTTGTCAGTTCAGTCAAGTTCCATGGAACATATGTGAATGAAAAATCTATCAAGACGGGCGGAATGCTCATAAAAACAAAAGGCTGCGAATCTCATCCTCCAGCGGACATAAAGTTCTTTGACCCGTCGGGGGCCCTTACGGGCAGTTTTCCGCTTTGGTATGTGGATGTACCCGTAAATATAATTTCGACCGCCGTCAGCCGTGAGCTTCCCCGTAGGCGAAAAGCCCTTCGCAGTTTAACCTTAACGAGTAAATTCTCAGCACAGTATTCAATACATGTGATCTATGTAGTTGAATCTGCATTACCAAAAATCCGAGCTTACTTAATGACAGAAAGGGACTATGAATCGCCCCAAAGGGACCGTTTCTTCCTCACTGGTTTACAGTATTCAGTTTCACAAGTAATGTCCTCCGCATTGGTCAGCGATTTCAAGTACATTTTTGCCCTACCCAACGAAGTGTCACCGCAGAAGTACTGCAATCAGCCGTTTATGAACTTTAAAGCGAAAACAATCAGCGCCCTGGCCGGAAAAGTGCCCACATACTTCCAAGTTGATCCTGAAGGATCGGTTTCAGGGGGTAGTCACTACATTATGCTCATTTCCATCGCCCATGCTTACAACTTTACAGCAAAGGTGACGACGAAACATGTGGGGACTGGCGTACTCAAAAATGGAACCTGGAATGGCATGACTGGTGCGGTATACTATCGAGAATACGACGTTGGACTCCTGCAAAGCGCAACATATGAGCGAAGCGGTATCATGGACTTTGTTTTTGTTCAGTTTAGCACAGTTCTATTCACAACTAAGTGTGCTGGTAGGGAAGTCGTCTCAGGAAATATACTAGCGCCGTTTCAAACTAAAGTTTGGACAGGGTTTGCAGTCTCATTTTTTGCGGTTGCAGTAGCAACTTATTTGATACTTTGGCACTACCACAATGCACGGGACAGTGTCATCTTTACTGTCTTTATTCCCTTTCAAATTGCATTGGACCAAGGTTTTGATATCCAAATTCCCCGAGGCTTGAAAACCATGAGTGCCATCTGGATGTTCTCCATGGTTATAATCAACACAGGCTACAGGAGTGACCTTGTCAAGTATTTTTCCTTTCCCAAGTACGAAGTTGTACCTGAAGACCTGGAGCAGTTGGATTGTATGGAGAATTATACCGTTATTTTTAATTATAATGGCGGCACGGCGTACAATTACTTCATTGGAGCAAATGGGGGAATTTTAAAGAGGATTCGGGAGAGATTTTCCTTGGAGTCCAACATGGAAAAGTGTGTGGTAGCTTCGGCTCTTAACCAGAAGACAGTGTGTATATCCTGGGACCTGAATGTGAGGCCAATAATAGGCAAGAACCTAACTCTACCCGGATCCTTTGATCCTTGCGTTGTCTTTTCAAAACCAGTCCTCACTTTCTCCTCGGGAGTCACGCTTACCAGGAATTCTATTTATACGGATGCATTCGTCAGAGCAGTCGGGCAAGTGAGGGACTCGGGATTGATTGAGAAGTGGAACCAAGGAGTTGTCTATAATTTCTCCATGGTGGGAAAGGTATGGTACAGAGAAAGTCCCGGCGAAATGTACCACAGAATACTGGATGCGTGGAAGGCCCATCATGAACAGAGCCCCTTCTTGAAACTGACCAATATTTCTACTGCATTTGAGTTACTATTTATGTGTTTGATTACTGCTGTGGTGACATTTGCTGCCGAAAAGTTTGGTTACACAGTTCATCGGAGTTTCACAAGAGCGTTTCAAAACTACAAAGAGGAAGAAGAGCGTGTATTTCCACTTGCTGCAGCAGCTGAAAACCCGACTGTGAGGCGTATAAAGTTTGCGAGTTCATGGTGCATTCAGTGCTTTACAACTTTGTTTCAAATTATGCATGCTGCTTTCACATCGGTTGGACTTTGTCAGTGTGGAATGACTGATGATGGAACATCCACAGACACCTAGTCCCGCTCGGAAAACTTGTCGGCAGCAATAAAACGCTTTTACACAAATATCAAACAGTCTTAACTCGTAATTTTTAAATCTGCTGTGGCTGCAACTTCATGCGTTTTAGCAATAAAAAGCGGTAAAATGAGGAAGCGATATTCTGCGCTTTTTAATGAAAATTTCAATGCTGACATTATAATTTCATGCGAAAACTTATGTTTAAATAACAAATGCTTCATGAAAATAGACTAAAAAATAATATCAATGTATCAGTTCATTGTCACACAACTTAAGTCCCCATCATAAATAAATGCGGAGCAAAATTAATAGATCCCCACAGTTGAAACAGGGTAACAAAATTATGCTCTATCGTTTTGCATTACGAATTTATGAAAGTTTTAAGTCATACGCTCTCATTCCAAAGCCCAATCGATATTATCGTTGCGGGGGTAACCACCGTCCTCCATCGGCTCATCGCCCCACATTTCATCTTCATCCCAATCGTCCATTGGCACACGTGTCCCTCTCCTGCCTTCTTGCCTTCCCGTCATTGCGAACCACTGGCTCAAGTGGAACTGAGATTTTAAATCGCAGCCTATGTATGCGCCGAGATCGACACAATACTGAAGCAGGCGATTCCAGTACCGGTTCTGCTGAAGGACATATGGGTTGCCAACTATGACCATAAAAGCCTTTGCTCTTGTGATAGCAGTGTTGAAGAGCTTAGGACAATAGAGGAACTCATAGCTTGGCAGTTTCTGGGCAACAGCCTCTTCATCGTAGTCTGAGCGCACGGTGGAGATAATTATTATTTTCTTCTCACCACCCTGAAATTCTTGAACAGATGCTATCTTGAGTTTGTCGTCAGCGAAGCAATTGCAAAGAGCCAAATGAATTTTGTCCGCCTGTTACATATTACCGGTCGTTAAGTTTTTTCATAAACAGATAGTAACCCAGCAATAATGTTCTAATTGAAGTACTAACCTGCTTGCGATACGGAGTAATGATTCCAATATCTTCAGATGAGATTCCACAAGCCTTCATCTTCTGAACGTATTTTACAATTTGGGCAACCTCCTCCAAATTGTACCAGCTGGGAGAGCTCCGGTCTCGCCTACAGCGTCCTTGAACTCCGTGGAACGTAAGAGGCATTCCAGATTTTGCCATAAATGCATGACTTTTGTTATCGAATTCATACGCTTCCGACGGAGCATTAGAGGCTAGTTCACCATCGTAGAACAATTCAGAAGGAACCTTTAGAAGCGCCTCGTGGGATCTATAACTTCTGACGAGCTTTGTGACAAAGGCCGGATTGTATTTCCACTTCGGAAATGCGACCTCGTCGCGTTGATAGACCACAGTCTCCATTAGTCGCTCGAGCAGGGATTTTTTCAAAATCGTATTTATCTCCATATTGTTTATCAGCACGGGTCCAAGCTGGTGAGGATCCCCGACAAGCACAATCTGTGAAAATGCACCAAGCGACTATAACAATCTATTTATGATGCTAACTTCTGTATGAATACTAAATGAGCGTAACTTACCACAGCTTCCTTATCGACTGCAGCCAACACACATGGAATTAGAGCCGCAGGCTCAACGCAAAAGCCTGCCTCGTCAATGAACACATGACTGAAATGCGCAGTATTAGCGCTCAACTGGAAAAACTGGCCCGCTGTTGTTACTGTGCAAATGATGAGACGCTTCTTGACAATCTTAGCCAGATCTGTACCCTTTTCGCAGTATTCCAGAATGCTTCTCGGTATATCTGATTCCGACCTGAGGAACCCATTCATGCGGACAAGAGTGGCCGACTTTTCTGTCTTCGGTTGAAACAAACCAGTTGCCACGAGACGCTCTGTTATTAAATCTGCTCCAGCATTTGAGGGTACGGCTACAAGAATCCTGGGGAAACAATTCACAAGTGAGTGAGCATGAAGAAAAACTATGGATACAAGACTTCCACATGCATTCCAAGGGTACCTTGAGGTAGGTTCATTGAAAAACGTTTGCAAAATGGCTTCCACAACTGTCACCGTCTTTCCAGTTCCCGGTGGTCCGTAAATAATGTAAGGAAGGGGCCTAGCACGTGCGGCAAGAATTTCTCGAACAGCATTACGCTGTTCCTCATTGAGATCCTTAGTAAACAGCCGGAATCTGTTCTGACTGTTCTTAGCCGGAACTTGCACGTTGCTCTCAAATAATGTCTTAAAATTGGAAGCAGGCTGTAATAGTAAGGACAGTTGCTTCTTGGCCGGTTTTAACAGTTTCCTTGGTTCTTTCAGGTTTGTCACCGGCTACAATCAGATATTAGCCAATTAAAATAACTTGTAGGTAAGTTAAACATTTTACAGTAGTGTATACACAACCAAAAAAACTCACCATGTTATTATCAGTGGCTTCAACTGATAAAAACCTGACGCGAGGAGCTTTCAGAGGCGCTTTCTTAGGAAACAACCATTCAGTTCCTAAGTATTTCTTTGCCTGTGTAATGGCAAAGTGTTGCCGCCTGAACACAGTTCTTCCAAGAGTAAAACGGATTCGATCAACTGGAGTGAGCTGGTAGTTGGCACGGAAACTTTCATTGAACTTGAGGTAAACTTTTGGCTCCCCTACACGGCTGTGCGAAATTTTTTCAACGCTGGCTGTGAACTTATCTAAAACAGCAAGTATTTAATGTACAAGTGCAGTACTTTCGATCCTCAAGCAGCGGTAGCGGCAACTTCTCACCTGGAGATAATGAATTATGAATGCATTCAATCTGATCTCCAATCAGAAGCGGAGGAACCATTTCATCCAGCAAAGGAACCTCAAGGACAAGAAAGTCCCCGCATCGTGACGGGTGCAACACAACGTTGGTCATATCATATTCCAATCGTTTAAAGTGGTTCGCCAGCTCCTCCAGCCACACGCTTACTTGAAAGCGAGTCTGTTAAAAGACACACAGTATTTAAATAACTTTCATACCACTTTCATAATGATGTTCAACAGATATAAGCCACAAACCCCGTATTGTTCTGGATTCAAAACCTCAAAGTCAATGGGGAAATAGGTGCGTAGCTTCATGTCGTCCGTCTCCAAATAAATATCATACAAAAACTCGGGGATGTCAAATCGTTCCATTTTATAGGATGAAAAAAACGGAGCCCGAAATATCCTCGGAGCGGGCACCACCAATCTGTTCCTATCGTTGCAATACAGCCGACAGAGATGAGCCTGATTCTGTCTCTTCCTTCGCCAATGAACCCCACCACCAGCCCCGGCATCCCTCATCCATTCTTCATCTCGAGGCGTGGAAGTTACGCACAAATATCTTCCTATAAGACCGTGTTCCCCAAAGTCGAAAACACACATCTCCTTTGTTCTCCCAAGTTCCTTGGCGTCGCAGAAAACCTTTAGGACCAGAAAAAACAATGCTTAAGAGATACAGAAATACGTCACATCTTCAACAACGGTATGAATGGGAAAAGGAATCACCTTGACATTAAACGGAACCCCCGGTAATATCACAGCATTGTTCACTTCTTTAGGAAAATGAAATTCGCAAACGCTTTGCCAACTCAGAACAGTCACGCCTTCCAAGAAAATTTGATCGGACCCTTGGTTCTCTATAGTGATGATAGTCGATGTGCACGCACCGGCAACAACATCATTGAAGTAAACTTGCTCCAAGGGTTTGATCGAGATTTTATTTTTGTTCCTCAGTAGACGCCGAACCTCCTCCTGCCCACTGAAACTTCCGTTTTGACCCTCGCCGTGAAGGTTTTCGCAACGAGAACTGTAAAGTACGAAAAAACTAGTATGTATTCTACACTATATTTTCGTAGCTCGCCCCAACAGTAAGACAAACGAATCAGTTACATAAAACTTACGAATTTGATTCAACTTGAGCAAAGTCATTTCCTTCTGTCCAGACTGCGAGTGCTCTTTTTGCGAATCTATACTTCTCACAAACCGTCAGATTATCGCGAGCACCGCCAAAGCATGTTTCTTCTTCACGGTCAGATTTAATGGCCATGAAACTGACCTCTTGACCACTTGTCAATTTACGTTGGTACTTGACGGTATTCTGATTGTAAAAGATCTTCTCCTGCGTTTTCTTGGATAGTATGCAGTTTTCGCTTATGACGGTCCCTTGGTTTCTCACTGTATCAACCCAACTGACACTAACAGGAATGGGACGAATTCCAACCTCCATGCCACCGTCTTCATACTCGATACCCAGCTTGAGCCAATCCCCTATAAAATAAAGTTTTTCTGGAATTAATAAGAGCACTGGCAAATATTTTCGCAACAATATGAATGCAAGTTACCTTCTTGAACTGCAAAGCGTGCAGGCAAATACTGCTTGCCTACTTTCAAAGGCTCCGTACCATCATTTTCATCATTTCCCATCAATACGAAATCATGCTCTACTTTAATGACTTTGAGAACAACTGAAATCGTTCCATCCTGGCTTTCCATTATTTGCTCATTAACCGGCATGATGTCCAGTGCCACATCAAATCCACCATCTACGTTGACCTTGTTCAGAACAAAACTGACCTTGATACCACGACTTAAATTGGCCCAGCGTCCATCACTGACATCTTTTTTCAAGTCAAATCTGTACTTATTGTCAATAACCCCATGACTAAATTCGCGGTCAATCAATGTAACTATTCCCTGCATACGCTTTACAGGCACAGTCCTGTGAAAACGGGCGCCCGCCGACGTTGATGGCTCCTACAATTAAAATAGAAAACTGATTTCACTCCTACATTCCTTCACAGCACAAAAATTCCATTTATAACCCACAGAATTGCTGCCAGAACAGACTAAACAACACAAAACAGAACAAATCGAAATCCTGCATAGACGACAAATGCCGTCTGACCAAAAATACAAAAGTAAGCATTACCTCGTTGCCATTCATTTTTTGCAAATCATTCACAATACTGCCGTTATTATTTATAGCTGCTTTCGTCTTTTCACAATCCTTCAAATATCTTTTCAATAAAAACATCGCATAAGTACGGAAACCTCCAAATATTGCAACTGTCACACCACCCGTCCTCTCTCCACCGACTTCATTTCCAACTGATCTCGGTTGACTCGTGCAAGTTGGGGCGTGCAACTGGTTCTAAGGACGCCGAAAGAAACAACGCAGTTACGTAGTATCCGGCAAGTTTTAATCTCGATCTTAGAACGTTAAGTTGAACTCGAACTCAGTGTTGTTAGCAAAACGAATCAAACGCATTACACAGTTATAGTAACTTTTATATCCAGTGCTTTCAAGCAGTTTTAAAGCCATCGTGTTTTCTTTAGACGCAAGGAATGACGTAATTTTAGCTATGCTATACATCTATTGGCTTGGAACGTTGTTCTAATGTTTTACATTAGTTTTGATAAGAACAAAGGAACGTACTGATCTTCCAGTAGCAGTCATGTCAGCATAGATCGTTCGCAATCAATACGAATACCATGAACAGCAATGAGGGGGGCTGCAGTGCCCGTTAAACAGGCAAGTGGCACAGGTAGTGTACTATCATGAGTGCCGTTAAGACAAACTCTTTGTGAATGTATTTTTGCCCCTACTAATGAATTGTGCAATACAATAGGTCATGGATAGCATTGGATTTTCCAAGGATTATATGAATATTTTGAGCTGGACCCTTCTGCAATCATAGCAAGAGAGCCAAGACAGCCTGCATGCTGCAACTAGTTGAATGCTTAAGTATTATAATTAAGGATAACTAAAACAACTTATCATGTATGAACGCACTAAATGCTGAATTAATTTTTTCATGCAGAATTAGCAACAGGCGAAGACGTGGAAGTGAAGGTATAAAAAATCTTAGCAGGGCAAGAGCCTGCGAAAACCAATGAACTTTCAATCTGCCTTGGCAACGCTTTAGCCAAGGGAATCAGCAGTGACGCCGCGGTTGCGAAAATCACCGGAAAAATTCCAAACCCTGCGGCATCAAAGCCATCTCAAAACCGGCATATCCTGCTAAAGAAAAAAAGAAGGAAACATCTGAGCACCGAAAATCAAGGTGAGTCATGATAAAATAATCAAAATTTTGTATTTTACTTAAAATTATCATCTCCTCTTAGGAAGCAAGTCCTTACGGGCAAATTCTTCAAAAGAAACCTACAAACACCCGGTCAAAGAGTGTGACCTCAGATCGGGACAAGACTAAACGGGTTTCCAAACTGGTAGAAGTTCCTCCAGCCAGGAGCAACCAGGAACGGCAAAGCAAGGCAGGAATGTCTTCATCGCCACCAAAGTCCGTAAAAAGCAATTATTCAGGGCCAGGTTTGTTATTTACCAGCTTTAACCTTTGAAAATTTTCCAGAGCTGCGTCCAAGGGATCACGAAAACTATCATCAGACCGCCTGACAGGACCAAGGTCAAGGCGTGGCAGTCAAGATAAGTAAAGTGACAGTCATGCCGCGCCTTAAATCTGCCCAGCGTCCATTCACCTATGAGGAGCTGTAAGTGACGGTGATCGTGTACCGACCTCTGTATCTGTGCTCCTTGGTCTGTGCGGAGATAACCATCATACAACCCAGCTGCCCAGCCTATTGGTCCAGTCCTGTCACAAAGTAGATTTTTTGATCTCATTCGAATTTAGCAGTACTATGTTTTTCAAATAAATGTGGTCTCTAATATTGAAAAAAGGGGGAACAATCACAAAGTAGAGAAGCATCTTTAAATTTTAGGTTCATTTACTACACGTTTCATTGGAATTAGTTGCTTAGGTTATAATGACAGCATGTTCGAATGTATATACAGTTGCAGCAGTAGTAAATATTTCCGCGATTCCTCGATGGCTCCATTGTTTGAGCCGGGTGATGACCAGGGGTAAATATTACAACGAGATCGAGGTTCAGGTATGCTTAACGTTGATAAAAATGTTCATGACTAATAACAATCACGATAATCGACCATGTTCTGACATTTTGCCATCACGGCGGAGGCAGCCATCACGTTATCTTTCGACGGCCGGAAACGACATGACTTTAGCTACACAACTATGGGCTCCTAACGTTGCTCCTAATATTTTACATTGGCTATAGGCATGAACAAAGGAACTTACTGATCTTCCGTTTACTGATCCATTCGCCATAGATCCTTCGTCATCACTACGAATACCGCGAACAGCAATAATAAGGGATTGAAGTGCCCCTCAAACATGCAAGTGATGACACGACCCGGCCGTGACATGGTCACATTCCGAAAATGCATTGGCAGGGATACGAGCTTGAGCTTACGTACATAACAAAACTAATGTGTATAGGAATGCTGCGGGTAAATGTGCTACGGTAAAGTAATCTGTTGGTTTCCGTTGTCATGGAGGGGGTAATGATTATTTCGTCAATTAAACGGACGAAACTGCATAGTATACTGTGCTAATTGACTTCCATTGCGGCTAATACACATGGCACAGACGTGGAACATCGATGGTCAGAGAGCTGATTCCACTGAACTTTGGTGTGAGCTTACATAGAACGACTAACTTTACACTGACGAGAATTCCCCTAGGTCTGGTTCCGAGCTATCGCCAAGCCAATGGTACCATCGTGTAGAGCACCTTCGAA
>JAQFYD010001049.1:0-13803 GCA_034694225.1 Bourletiella hortensis
ATGGAACGTACGTTTTCGGTGGTACCGCACTATGTATTCTTCATGCGGAGATGTATGTCATGCAGAGGAACCGGGCTTTACCTACGAGAAAGTTAACAGGCGGGAATGGGACGATTAATTAATTTAAGACTGGTATTGCTCTTTTGATGTCATTTATAAGAAGAGCTTTAAGGCATAAACTTGAGTATGTAGTATGTAGCGAGTATGAGCAAGTATGTAGCGTTCAAGGTTCTGTCTGAAGGTTTTACTTCATCTTCAAATTGACTGACTGACAAGGAGTAGAGGTTCTGGAACGTCACCGGAGGACTTCTCAAAAAATTGGCACGGAAAGGAGAGTCCTGGAGATCTTGATCTCTACACCAATGTCCATAAATGGTAGGAGTACATACAGGTTCTGTCGGAATCGTTGATTCAGTCTCTGATAAGACTCATGTTGGTAGTGCGGCTGTGTGCTCGCTTACATGCGGTGCCTATATTAGTAGAACACAGTTTTGATCTGATCATGGTGATGATCTTTGTGGTGAATCCTGTCAGAGAATTCGATCTGTGATGTCAAAATACAGGGTAGAAATATTTCGTCTCCTCCTACTCATGATATGAAAACATGAAGAAGAGAAGTACAAGGTTGTTGCTGTTATTTGAATAGACAGCAACAGCAAACATGCATTCCTTACCGAGGAGAGTGAAAAAAACACAACCAGTCAGATCGACTAATTTACAAGGTGGTGCAGACAACAAATTGTGAATTAGCGTGGCATGCGAATAGCATACTCCCATTTTTCTGTTTATGATTCCCCTGGGAAATGATTGCGGCGGGTATTGCCGCTGGATTTCTGAGAAAACAGTGAAGCAGAATTTCTAACGCAAAATTAGTAGAAGAAGATGAGTGGCTGCATTTGTATTGCAGCGAAGAGCGGAGCACACAAAGAATTAGGCCTATTGACGTGCACCTGAAATGTCGGAAACAGTTAAACGGAGCAATTGCGAAATAGTAAAATCTATAGCCGTTCAGTACCTTTTTTCATGCTCGCAAAATAAAAGCTATTGGACTTGAACTGACATAGTAAAGGGTTGATTAATGTAACAGGTTTCATGGGACAATTGCTTTGATCATGCCCATCATAATACGGGTCACTCCTCAATCACTATGATCCAACTCCGTGATTATTTTCGGGACGGTTGTCTTTGTTCACTGTGGATTGTGGATCTACTGGTAGCAAGTTTGTATCTGGAATGAGAGGCGAGTGCAGTGAGCTCAAAGAATGAGGTGGTAGCACTGGTCGAACACTGCCGCCCACTGGCTAATTCTGACAAGGTATCATTAGAGTGATTTGTACATTAAATTGCATTGTAATTTGCAACGTTTTCTCGTCTAAGAGGTCTACTTTACCTTGAAAACATTTCTAGAATATTTCTTGCTGGCACGGACTCATACATTAGCCCTCGTAAGTCTTCTTTGGCTGAACTAGTCCTGAGGATGGCGAACCTTATCATAATGGCAGATCTTCCCCTCACGTTTTGTAATGAGTTACCTTAAAACTGAATCAATCAATCATCTTCAATGTAGCACTTACTACCAAATTTTTTTTAAGATTTAAAAGGCATTCAACACATGAGAATGGCATGATGGTGTTATTTCAGAATGTTTCTTCTGAACTACATTAGCTCCATCTCCCAGATTCCACGAATTCTACCAACACACTTCCTAAAGATTTTACGGAATCAGACTTAAAATTTGCTGACAAAGTTACAACTTAATCATCTCCGCTGGTTGCTTCCACTTCATGGAAGGAACGAACCAAAACTTAACCCGCTCGTATAGTAGCTATTGCCGTACCAAATTAGTGCATGAATCAGATTCTTCAAGAATGAAATGTAGAAATAATTAAGATCTAGCTTCTACTTCTTTACGAGTCAAGTGTGGACTGAAATTTTTGCTGCACAGAACCACTTTTTGCGTTGTCGCTCCTGGATGATTAATATATAGTAATGACCTAAGCGAATGGAGCAACTCTTTTTGACACCGACGCGAGTAAACATTACGTTACGTTGCGTGACATGGTTTTGACAGAGAAGTAATAGGCGATGCCCTTCATTTTATTTGTGCATATGTGCATTATCTTGATTATAGAAACAGTTCTGCGGAAGTTTACTTAGCATGCAGTCATTAGCTTGCCTCAGGGGCATTCAAACACTGCATTGGTCGAAATTTTACAGAAAATTGCACATGATTTCATTGAAATTCGGAAGAAATTCCGCGTGAATTGTGCCAGGTGTCATTTTTAACTTTGTGTGAGGCAGCCTAAGAGAAATTCCTGGGATTGCTTATTCAAAAAAGATATAAAACGTTAGCTCATGTCACACATGCTCGCAAAAAGCATTACGGAATTGAGACGCTCACCTGCCTATAGGATTCACCACCACCACCACCCACGCTTACCTTATCCGCATATTGGATTAGAAGAGTTGTTTCATTTATGGCCTTTCACAATGTATTCATTGGAAAATGACATGGTTGGGTGGGAAATCTGGATAGAGACTTTCAACTTTAATATATGCATTCATTGTGATTGCCATGTCTGCCTCATATTTTTGGAAAGGTACACACGTAGCATGGACTGGAGTAGGGGAGAGGGATTTGGTGATTTTGAATGTCGATAATAATTTTAAGTGCGGTGACGCAGACTAGTTCGGTCGGCTGTGGTGGTTTTAGTGTGGCAAGCATGGTTATGATGATGATGATGATGATGATGATCTTCATCAGTCACAGCTGTCTATGCTTGTGGAACAGTATTGCGTACGATGGCTATTACTTTACGGAATGAATGAATCGTGTGGTAGTAGAAAGTTGTAGTAGGAGTAAGAACTAGATAACAGATGACTACGCGAGGCAGCTGTTGTCGGGTGTAGAAGACGATTTCAGTAGGTTTGTTCTCGACGGCCAGCCAGAGTCTTCTGAATGAAGCCGGTATACGGTATAGTACCCCTATGTTGTGATGGAGCGATTCAAAGAGTTGGCTTTATCACGTTTAGAGGGCCGCCTCTGTAGCTCCGACGAAGCGTGTGGCTTTTTTATTAAATCTAGTATCTAGAGCTAGCTTAAAGCTAGTATTCCATGTAGTAATGAACATTAGGAAATGCGATGAAACGATGAATTCAAGGGGTTGCTGCTCACTGTGTGCGGCATGTGATGAAGTAATCTAACCGTAACATCGTGTGGTGTGGTCTCTGTCTGTATAGCTGACTGAGTGGCAGTTTGCTGTAAAGTGCACCTAGAATTTTCGTATAGAAGCAGGAGGAATCAAATTTCCTGTGGCACGAGTCATTTCCTCCCTCTAAGCCGGAATTGGTGACTACAGAAGTAGCAGGAACAAATAATAGAAGAAGTGCAAGTAAACAAACACATTTTTTTCTATTAAGTACGCGTGACTGGTCGTGTTATTGATAAATAATCATAGTTGTCATGCAAAGTCAATAATACACTTGGAGAAACACCATTGTACCGGTGAAGAAGTTTAAAGACAGACATGGAACATGTAATAGTTGAGGCGGATGATGTAGCAGTGAGCTATCGATAGCGACAGCCATACATTATGCAGAAATATTCAGAATTTTGAAATAATTATTCAAGTGGTCGAAAATAACATCTGTCAGAATGGATTAAAAATTAAAGTAACTAATTTTCGCGCTGGAATCGTCGGAGGATTCCTAGCCTGAATTTAGTTTTGTATGTTTACCCAGTGTTGCCCTGGTTTAAATTAAATTTGATACGGTCCTATTGTCCAGAAATGGATTAGTATTCAAAGAATTTTGTATGAACCTCGCCCTTGTCTATTGTGTGAGCTGTTGCAGTGTTCGTGGAGCGGTTTTGCGCAGATTCTGTGAAGTAGCTAGTTGCAAGTTGCAAGTGTTGTTTGTTACATGCGAGTGGAATTTCGGTGCATGGGACCAACTGAATGTGCTTGAGATGCCGTTTTTTGGGAACACATTGCAAGTCGTCTACGCAAGAAAGGGGAGATAGCCGCTACTGTTACTCTGTTTTTTTATCTTTACAAATCGTCGTCATGCACCGGAGTGACATTAGGAGTGAGTGTCGTCGTTGTTGTGGCTGAAGTTAAGAAGGAGTTGACGGGACAGAGGGGAATAAATGTTGCCAAAATGGTAGTAGACAGTGGAGATCCAAGTTCAGCATGATTTCTTGACATGGAAGAAAGAAGGATAGGAGAAGATAAGGCATATTCAAAGAGTATAAGGAGTAGTTGTAGTAGTAGTAGGAGCATTAGTATCATGTTGTTGACTGTGTTGGAAGATGAATAAGCGGAGGCGAGAGGGAGGAGAGGAAGGTTCTTGTTCTTCTGGCGATGCATTTTGTATTCTTGTACTTTGCTCATTCCATCTCACTTCACCGTGACGCGCCTGATAAGTTACAGTCTCCGGGGTTACGCTCAAGTTCAAGTGGAAAATTATTTTTAAGCGGCAAGTATTGTTCCGGAACACGTTAGCATTCCTATACTTCTTGATTTTTCTGTAAAAGTGACCTCATCTGTCTTCACCGGTTAGCTCCTCGTGACGCGAGGAAACAGGAGTCACGACATGGAGGATGGAGTACAAGTGCCGTTCTATAAGATGTGTAAGCTTATAGTGTTTGTTGTTGTTGTTGTTCTTGTTATTAGTGTTTAACCCCGAATATCCCGTGTACATGTATAAAAGATATAAATCTAATATGACCACCGAATGTCATCTTACTCGTCTGCGAGTGGAGAGCATAATTATATGATACATGAGACTAGAAAAATTAATTTTTTGCCCAACCATTCACAAATTCCCCCAACTAAAACTCACAAGTTCCTCATCATCATAGTGGCTTGAAAATTCAGAGGCGACACAGTTACGAATGCTCCATAAAAATTTTGGTTTTTTCATGAAATTTCAGATGAGCGGGATGCCATCCAGAAGAAGACTTTTACGAAATGGGTGAACAAGCATCTAACGAAGGTAAGAGATCTTGTCATTATTAATTATGTTTCTTTGCGAACCGGTTGATGATAAGAGCGTGTTTGTTTACCGTCTCGTTCAGTTTTCCTATTTATTAGCGTTATCAGAAGGAAATTGAGGGACAAGGAACAGACGAAATAGCTGAGCTGCTTATCTTAGAAATGTGGGGAAAGAATTAGAATAAATTTTTTATGGTTGATAGCTACGGAAATGATACAATACAACAAGTACATTAAGAGTCTGCAGTCTCTTTGCAGTGATATTAGGCAATGTGGCACTAAGATGCTGACAGCAGAATTCCTGGACGGAATTAAATGGAATTATGATGCATGTGAGAGGGTACATTTTGCGGGAATGAGTCACGTCAGTATATCTACATTATTATAAAACTTTCCCTGCATTAAAGTTCCACGATGGATCAAGTTCGAGAGTGTAATTTATCCATTCATGTGAGCAGAGGAATAGCTGTATTTTTTTGTCTGTTGGGGTTGGCAGAAGAAGAGCGTCATAGAGCGTTGGGCTGGATGCATATGTTATTATTGCACCTATTTTTTGCTTTCTTTCATATTATTATCATGAAGAGGGAGATGCCGGGAGCTGATTATACGCAGGAGCGGGGTGTAGCTTAGTGTAGCAGCTTCGTAAAGACAATTCAAGCAGCTAAATTGGGATAAAAAATTATGGAGAGCAGTCAGCGTGAGTGAGTTGGTGCTGGAAAAATATGCGCCTTTACAGTCCATGTGCGAAGCGTGGCGGCATTTATTCGAGCTAAATTTAGTCCGGATTTTTTCCCTTCCAGTCAGATAGTCAAATCTTGTAAATAAGATACAACACACTCGTCTAGCTGTCTCATGCGGTGACGAGGATGATAATAACTTGAGGAATTCTCTAAGCTGAAATAAATACATTGCATCTTAGACATTCGTCATGCTTGCATATTCAAGTGCTTCTGGAATTGGCTCTGACTTTTAAAGGAATGTTAGCAGCAAATAGATGGCCAACTGTGTACAGGATCTATGCTTCTCTCTTTTGCTCCTACAACTGGAGTGACCTAAAATGAAAGCAGGCATGGGAGAGCTTATTGCTTACTGCTGAGTTCAAGACACTGTAAAATCTTTAACGTAAATGATGGTGTGGAGATTTTTATTTTTTTGGCATGGACAAGAGGTCGTTGTGAAAGGATTAAATGGACGGGAAATGAAACAGAAGGAAAAAGGGGGTAAGCACAGTAAACAGTGCAAGTCCGGGATTGAGTTAGGAATGCATAGAGGATGAAAAAAATTTGTTTAGCGGTGGACTTGTTTGACTCACTGACTAACTACGTTCCATTAGGATGAGCATGAATCTCATGAATGACATTTGTTCCAGCATTGGCTGGCAGGCAGAGGGGAAAGGTTATGTAAAATAAGTGAGGGCACCCTGCTGGAAACTCTTGTTGGTTAGCACCTTGGAAGAAAGTATTCAAAACTATGGTTCTACGACGAAGATGGACCCTGCTGTGGTGTTAGTGCTAAAAGGCTGATATTGAAGTGATGCATTATTTAACGTTTACACAGTGGGAGTCCTGTGTTATAGTAGTGGCTGTAGGTAATGGAGCAGACTGTGTTGACATTCCTCGTCTTCCTGCTCTGAATATAGTCATGTTCAAGTTATGTACGTAACGGCTGCGTGACTGATTGAACTTGACAAGAGGGAAAATTTGTACCAACACATTTGCTTGTATGCCTCTAAATATGTCCATTCCACATGGTGGTGGTCACAGATGACATGACATGACTTGAATTTGCTGCGTGGAAGCAATAATAGGAAGCTTCTGAAGCTCGGTTATTATTATTTGATGCTGCTGCTGCTTCTACGATCTTGTAACAATTACCTTTGAACATTAGGTCATTGTGGGTGGGCCAATAATTGTTGTTTATATAAAGGAAGTAGTGGGTGCATACAAGGTAAGAAGTGTTGCATATGGGGAGTGATAGTGATGATGATTATATGGAGTGAATCTGAATGGGTTTTTGTATTGAATTTTTGTCTGATGGAAGGATGCTGCATAGAGTGAATGAGTGGATTAATATTCTTTGTGAGGTCCTCCTCGTTATTCATTGTAAAGTTTCCAACGGTGAATCATTATGAGAGCACAGAGAGTGGATTTGTTACGGACTAATCGATCTTTTTTTTTAACCCTCTCTACCCCTCTCCCTCTCTATGTGCATCTCTCTCTCTCTCACTGTCTATTAGTCCATAAGGTGCGTCAGTCAGCATAGTCATGTGAATGATTAAGACACCAGGAGTATTTAATGTAGGGAGGAATATATTATTATTACTAGTATAATGCATGTGCGTAAATATAAAGCAAGAAGAGATAAAGTGGCCGTAGGAGTTTGAGGTACTTTTTAGTAGGTTGTGCATAAAGTAGGGCCTCGTGAGAAACTGTTTTCACTAGTTCCAGTCCTTTTATGGAGAATTGAGGTCGTAGAACTGTCGTTAGTTTCCTTTTTGTTAGTGTTTAAGCGGAGCAAATATTTCAGTATGCGTAGCATTCAATGCATGCATACCTCTTGTTTTTCTGCAGTGATGTAACACAACACATGTTAGCCTAAGTTTTCTTGTGTTTGTGTGTACTACTAAAATGCATAATGAGAACTACCACACGACTGGTTACCGTCACTTAGTAATGAATTTACCTATTATCATTGCTCTTGTTCTCTGCTTCTCTATCTGTTTGTGTATACTCGCACGATGAATGCTCTCGAAATCATTGTGACAGACCCCGCGTAGCTAAGATTTCCGAAGTATGTATGACGTTTTTGTCATCATGCATGGAATCATAAGGGTCAGACAGACATGAGAGCAGAGCAGACAGAGCGATGTTGTGGAGCAACATAGCTATCAAGCAAGAAGTTTGTTTTTTTCTAATTTCATTCAGAGAATTTTGACAAGGGGATGCATGCAAGTCAGTCAGTCAGAGAGGATTGTTTAGTGGAGCAGTATATGAGGTTTGTGAGTGATGGAAATATAATAATGGCTATGATTTAAGTGATGACTGCTCATATAATTACTAGGTGATGAACCTTGAATCCTAGCCGTATCAAGGAAAATTGATGTGGAAAAAAAATGTAATTATTAAAGGGTAATAGGGATAGTATACGGGATTAATGATAGATCAATAACTGACCTGTCACTCATTTACCACAGCCAGGCAGAGCACATGTTGTTGCTAGTGATTGACCCCCTTATACACAGGATTCTGTTCGATGTGTCTTTCGAAGCTGTAGGACGCATGATGGGCTTATTGATTTTTATGGGAGCATTGCGTAGGTTTGTCATAAGGGTAGTCATTATTATTTGTTGTTATTGGTGGAAATGGGGGTTGGAGGAACGGGCTGCATTATTGTTCTGATGAAAATGTCAGGTTTTGGAGTGTAATTTTGATGGCACTTATTTTTGCACATAGCTAGGCGTAGCGGGATTGGGTACAGTTGAATTACAGAGCCGGAGGGGAAACTACATGTGGAACTCAGGTGATATATGGGGCTGGGGTGGGTGTAAGCGTAACTTAATGTCGTACAATAGAAACGGAGGGAATCAATGGACTTGGCTAGTGTCGCTATTACGAAGCTTATAATGATGGCTTGGAGGCAGTGTGGATTAGAGTTTGGAGATGAGGATAAGTATAGTATAGGGAGTGATGCTATGATTTTGAAGGGAAATGAGCCCAGAAGTTTGACGATGAAAACCTGATTTTCATAGGCTGTGTGGAAGCCTGTCAGATTTGACGTTGCGTTACTGATGAAATTAACATTCTATTACATGACTGATTCTTTGCTACTGCTAGTAGCAGCCTGGTACTACTAGTACTACCACTCAAAATCGACAAAATGGAATGCCAACAGTCTGACAGAAGACAGAGGAAAGCCACTTGAGATTTTTCCCGATTATTAGTAGTAAAATTATAATTATAGTATCAGTGATGGCAGAGCCGATGGACAGTCTTGGGGCTTTCTTTTATCGCAAAATTATAAGGGGATGAGACGAAGCATGATGGGGAGAGTCTGGCTTGACTGACTGTGAGTGAGCCTTATATGAAATGTAAGGAGAGATGGAAGATGCAAGATAGAAAATCGTTGCTTCCAACTTCTTTTGCATAAATTTTTTTCGCTGATAATGTGTGGGCATTAGTATTAGTTAAATGATTGTCTGTCTGTCATCCGTTATGGCTGAAGCTGTATTTGCATGTTTGTGGTTAAAGGCAGAGAGGGATTGTTGCTGCATTGCAGGACACTTCTGTAAAAGTTCATGATTTAATTGTGAGAATGCCTCTGGAAACTAGTTTATAGGGCTAGTGACGACGAGGACATTTGACCTTGAGTGATGCAAATGTTGCCGTAGTCGGATGCTTGCAGGGCGGAAAAACTCTCTTGTTTTGTACAAACTTGGCTATTAATCGTGAATGCTACGACATGGGTAACCTATTGGTAGCTCGTAGAAGGAATAGTAAGAACTATTATTGTTATTATTGTTGTGGGAAAAAGTTGTGACATTAAGTGCGCTTTAAATGTTTAAATTGATGGCGAAGCTACTGCTGCTGATATAGGGAAGATCTGGAAGGTGAAGTTACCATGGAAACAGGATTTTTTGCATTAATAATGCTGTCTGATTTCTATCTTGTCAATTACATCATCGTCAGGTATATATACGATACGATATTGCTCCGTCCTACTACCACCGTGTGCCCACGTCGGTAAAAGGCACATGGCAGTGGGTGGATGATGATGATTATAATGAGGGAAGCGGTCTGATGGGATCAAAGGGTTGTCACTACTTGGAGGATGTATTCCCATATAAAAGGCAATAATTTTCATGTGTGTAAGCGGGGCTTTGTGTCTCCACGTGGAAGGATTTGGACAGTTAAGCAGGATTGCTGCTTTGAGATGGAACATTTTTATACTGCTTGCTGAGAGAGTTTAGAAGCGGTAATTTATGGCTGCAGTTGAATTGACTTGAGTCTCATTTCATCTTCACACCTTCTGTTTCATGAATTGACCATGAAAATGGATGCATTCTGTTCTCCCTGTGTGTGTGTGTGTGTATGTAAGAGAAGAGCATGCATGACCCTTGTTGCTCTGTGGAAAGAGTTTTGTAATGAGACACACATAATACAGAGAAGGGCATGTAGTACGGTACATAGTGTTGTATGTGTGTGAGTGTGATTAAGAAGAAGTAACGTAGGAGGGAGAGGACTAAATAATAATAAAAGATTAGAAATGCGCAGGCATACAGGAGAAAGAGACGAATCTTGTTCCTAGGGGACGGTCCATTACTCTCGTTCCTGATCAGGTTTTCTGCTCTCGGGGTGTAGGGGTAATATTATAGGAAAATGTCAGAAGGAATCAGGATCAGTGGCTGGATTACAAAAATTAGTTTTTCTGCGTGCAGTAAATAAGTCGTGGAGGTTTTCATGTTACTTCTCCGGGGGTTGTCCTTGTATCCAAGATGGCAAGGAGAGGTATGAGGGAGGAAAATGAGGAAAAGTTCCGTGGAAAGGCTTATGGATGATCCCAGATGCAACAGCAGGGAATATTTGCATAGATGTTTTTTGGTAAGGTGTTGTTATTGTTACTGGCTGCTATTGCTACTCAAGCTGCTGTTGCTGATATTCCTTGCTGTTCCTGTCGCTGGTTTATTAGGTTGAATCAGGCCGATGTGTGGGCGGCGTGGAAGGATATATTTGAAGACAAGGTGTGTCCTCGAATTTGCTTACAACGAAAAGAAATAATAGTGCAGAGACTGTGGAGCGAAACTTTTGTCCTTTCGTTATCCGAGAGAGAGGGAAGATGAGGAATATGTGAGCATCACTCCACCAGTACACCCTTAGCTTAGCTTTTATCCTTAGCTTGTTTTTGTCCGACATTGCGTGAAGAAGTGGCGGCTCTAAGGAGACGTTGAAGTATTCAGCAGAGATGTTCGTGGTGCTGGTAATGACGGTAGCATTTATGTAGGTTTATCATTAGAGCTCATCATCCTCACAATTGTCAGTGCTGTGCGGCCTTTGTCGTACGGAGCAAGACCTCCTGCCTGGCTGCCTGGAGTTTTATTTCCGAGCGAATGAGGATGATTATCATCGTCATCATGAGAGTCAACATGTCATTGTTGTAGTTATTACCGACGGTATGTGAACACCTTTTGTCACTATCAGTCATCTTTTGAATAATTGTTGTCGTTGTATATAGCATTGTGATGGCCCTCTTGAACGCATATCCGAATATGTGTGCGTATGACCCTCATATGAATTTTTATGTAATGCGTAGCGAAAGTGTGACTTGGTGCGTAGGAGATTATAGAAGGACGTGTGAGGAAATTCTGATCATGTGAGTGGTGCACTTAGCCCCGCGTGCTGGCTGATGCTAGGAACCGTCCACGAATGTAGACAGACGAATGATTGTGGGATTGACAAGTTTAGAGAACAGAAATTAGGCTAATGTTTGGCGGTGTGCAGTAATTAAAGATTTGGCAGTTGACTGAATACAAAGCAATCCTCTATGTAAAATAGAGGAAGGAGCTGGCTAAGGTCATTGCTTTGATTTTGGTTTGGTTCTGTAGAGGAAAAATGCATTAGTAATTAGAGAACTCCTGTTTGGGAAAATGTTGCTGGCTGAGAAGCTTGAGAATTTGCCGTAGACTTTAGGGATTTACCAGCGACAAAGTGCACTAATTAGGCTGAGAAAAAGAGGCAACATTGTCCTAATTATACCGTATAACTTTCTCTGGTAGAGCTGGTCAAAATGTAAGAAATATCTTCGGTCAGACGGTACAGAACATGAAAATAGCCAGTTCTTGTACTGGCTTTCCGCTCGCTAAACAAATTGCCCATGTGTGTGGCTCAAATCTGTCTTTTCTAGGTGCCGTGTCGAGCTTAACATGATTAAGAAGAGAAGCTTGTTGCTCATGTAGTTGGACTATAGACAGGGAAGGATCCGGCAATAGGCGAATGAATAATACTATTGAGTTTCATGAAGTTGATTTTGTCTCTAGCTGGCTCGTTCTGTGTAACAAGGAAAATGCTGTGGTAGCATGGGCTGATTTAATAAATTGTTCACGATTTATGGTTTAGGAACACCCGCCCGCAGTGTTGCTAGTGGTTTGTATTGGGATTGTTGGTGTGTTCCATCTGAAACGGTATGGGAAACGTATTGTAAAAAATCGCATACGATAAGTAGTCGTTTATCATGTAAAGAGAAAAGCTAACATGAGGAAACCACGGTCAACTTCCTCGTGTGTTCCACCGAGTCATTCCTGTATTTATGAGGAAGCTTTCTGTTCTGCTGCTTATGCTTACGGATGGATAGGTGGTCAAAATTGAGCACGCTCTACATGTGTTAAAATTATGATGGTCGTGTAGTTAGCCATTACATTGAATCGGACGTATGGTACGCGAGTTTGTGTATGTTTGAGTAGGCCCACCATCATATCCTTGTAGACCCGTTGTAATTGCTGCCATAATCACCGTCAGTAGATTACTGTTGTGACGGATGATCAGGTGAAGCGATCAATGTTGCTATAGGTTTGTTGGAGGAAATCGACGTGGCATGCATACACGTGTAATCCGTGGGTGGAGTGAACGGAATGAAACCCTTTTTGAGGGAGGAAACCAACAGCCTTGCTATTTGGCCTACTACAATAGCAGCAATAATAATCGGTCAGAATCTTATGTGAGATGGCTGTTATAAGGGTTGTCTTGGGGATCATGATGGGGAAGGACACTATGTTGAGCACATGTGGAATACTTTGACATAAATGGGTATCCCTTCTGGGTTTGTGAACAGGACTAAAATATTTCTGTAAAGGCTAACGAGGGATAGCACAAAAAATTCATACTGTGCATGAAGGGAAAGCTATGAAGTGTAATGAAAAGATGTCAGATCGTCGGAAGAATCACTGAGAGTCTTACGGAGGCCGGGAAGAAGAAGACAAATGGGGAAACATGTATATATAATATGTGTGAAGTAATCTCATGTCCATTTATCAATGATATTCGACGGCATGCGTCGAAAATGCATGAATATTAATGAGAGAATATTGAAATTCTTAACTGATTTAAACTAAAAATGGCAAAGGAATACAGATTGAGTAATTTGAGCGGTTTGAACCTTGTGGTCAAAGGATTTATTTCCTAGGTAGGTGCATTCCAAACTACTGCTGTGCTATTGGAAAACTTCTGCAGTGGATCATTTTAATGGCTTGTATGCTAATGCGAGTAGTTTGAATAAGCCACGAGTCGTCTGTATATCCGTATGAGCACTGGGCACGTAACTTCAGTAGAGGAAGATTGAAATCGCGAATGTGGGGGTGCAGGATGGGCATTATCGGTGCTACCTTCTATAGTTATTGGTATTTCCTGGAAAGAAGAATGACGTTAGCTAGCTGAGATACCATTTGCTGGGGATGTGGCAGAATTTCTTTCATTTTGAATTATCATATATGTGTGTATGTGGCTCCGAGAGAGATTTTATTATTGCACTCAAATGAACGTGGTCTGTGAGTCAAAGAGGGACATGACTTTTAAGGCTGTTAATAGCTCCTGCAATTTTTTTCTGGGAATCACGACTGAATTCAGATTTAGCTTGATAATCTCTGCTTATTAGTGAGAATAATAAAAGACATAGTTTGGCTTCGAGCTCGTCAATGAACACGGCCATGATTATTGTTGCAGAGCGAAAGAAAGGACCGTGCGTGGCTGGTCGCACGAAAGAAATATACGTGTGTGTATGTGTACAATGTGTGTGAGTGTTTCTCCTTTGATTTGCACACTGA
>JAQFYD010001050.1:0-13791 GCA_034694225.1 Bourletiella hortensis
CAAGTATTCCAGTGCACAAACTTTTGGTCCTTGCACTTGCAAGTAATATTCAAGTTCAGAACAAGTGCCCATCTAAGGGCTGCAGCACTGAAAAAGCTACGAAGCAAAACGGTTGTATTTTAATTTCGAGGAATGTGGTCGGGATAAAATTCTTGTCATATAATGTTCCTTATTGCATGTTCAAATGGACGAGGTAAGAGGCTGCGGACCATTACTCAAGTGCATCTTGAAGACAGACATTTTCGTTACCAGAGCCGCTAGTCGAAGAGAAATAAGGTGCACGTTTATGGTCATGAGACGTGACTTGAGAGAAACTCGAAGGTTTTTCTGTAACATTCCATATTGATGTGATTTTTACTTCAAAAAACCACACGTTACTGCGTAGGTTCAAAGGCACTGCTTATTCACGTGCAAATAATAGAACTTTTCATAGCAAACGCAAGTATGGAGAATTCAAATTCGCTGGAAAGGCGAAACTTTTGTATTATCCCTCGTGCATTTCGGCTGAAATTGCAAATAAATACATGGGAGTTTCAATCTGAAATCTGAACATCATATTAACTGGTAGAAAATCCATTTGAGCTCAATAGTTCATTCAACTTTAATTCCCTGCCGATTGAAGATGTTCGCATGTATGCTAAAAATACTTACCATAAATATGAATGATTCCACTCGATACACGTAAATGCGCGAAAATCCAGGAGCGAGCTCATTTACTCAGTTAGTTCGTCAAACTAGCAATCAGCAACTCACTTGGTACCAGAGAATTGAGAATCCATTCATGCATTGATCGAGGATTTAAACTGAAAAGCCTTCATATTCAGCTTTTGCCTCGAAGCGAGCCACAGTTGCTATGTTGCAGTGTCGCACATTTCTGCGTAGGAAGACTGAACCAAGGCATTGTGAAAGTTGTTACAGAGACAACGATAGCATTTCATAGAAACATAGGACTTGGGAAACTTCGTCTGATGATATCTCCATCGTTATCTCAGTCCTTTGTCAAGCTCCTCTTTCAACGCCCTCGATCCTCCACCACAATAAATAAAACTAACACTATTCCTCACTCAACAATTTCAGCCACCAGTTATAATTTATAAAGGAAAAGATACCGCCTTCCGCAAAATTTCGCAATTGGACCATGGAGTCTCAGTTTATATTATGGCCAACTAAAATAGAACTTGCGTTACAGCATGGGCTATTTTAGAAATTTGAACATTAGTACCCAGACAGACATTTGCTAACGTCTACCTTCTCATAATGATAATGACTTTCGTTTTCCAACTAAAAGGAGAAGTTTGTTATCCATTGAGGCGAACTACACTGCAAACGTGATTCACAGTTGCTTTCCGTTTGTTGTTAGAAGTTAGTTTTAAAGTTCGATGTGAGCTAATTTGGATACAGTTGAGACTTCAAGAGTCAACTTAACCCCACATGTAAAAGGAATCATGGAATGAGACAGGAGTTACACATGTTAATAGGAGCGTGCATGTTCATCTAATCTGTTCAACCAGTTCAGATTTAATAACGTTACTTTGCTATACCTTTCGGTAGTGTGATCTCAACCCAGCCTGAAGCCACGCAGCGGCATTCATAATGAAATGATTCTGCTTGAGGCAAAGCCATCTGTGACATTGGGGCATTTGTTGTTCAGTACGATGACGACAATGCAAAGGCGGTCATGAATTATCCCATAAGCTTATCTCATATGCAGGAAGGTAATTACGGTAAATTGACCTCTTTATCTACGCGTAGTTCTACGGATTAGGGATCTACCAAAATGTCTGCATCATACCCAACTGGTTCGCCCCAGATGGTAGAAGCTCATCTACTCCATCCGGTCTATTCCTGCCAAACTGAGCCGAGCTTTTTGGCTGATAGCCCTAAAAATCAATTTGGGGAGTCTGCATGCCACGGTAAGGTAAGAAGCTAATCAAATTTGCCTTTGCGGGCGCATCTCGTAGCAATGAAGCATAAGACTTAGCCTTAGAAAATCGACTCCCAATGAATAAACAAATAGCATCCCATCCCGCACAGCTGCTACTTCGTTCCATTACTGCGAGATCTTCTTATACTTTTCTGCAAATGACATGAGATCTAACCCAGAGTTTGGCTTCGTACTTTACTTGTGCATGCTGCTACTTCAAAATCCAAATGTTTTCTTTGAGAACGCACTAAGAAAGGGGATCTTTGCATAAAAAAATTTTGCTGTCATTTTGTCATTCGATACTTTTGTTCAATAAGGCAAGCAGAGAATATTCTTTGGAAAAGAGGAGCCACTTTTCCCCACCTTGAAAGCCGTAAATAGGTGGAATTGGACTGCTAGGTTATTGTTCTGCAGAGCTATGATTCCAGCCGCTTTTCCAGGACTTGGTTTCCATTTCTTAGAGAGGAAGTCTATTTGTATAGGACTATGAGACGAAACGGGTATTATCTTCAAGGAGTTTCTCTTTGGATGGCACCGACAACCGTTGCATGGCAAATTTCAAGTTCGTCAACGCCCGCATCGCCGACAAATAGAATCCAGGATCCCCTCTGAGCGAATAAAGAGACAGCACGAACACGATGTCTTGGAAAGGGTCATGGAATACCTCCAAAAGAAAGCATGATTGAACTTTGAATAAAATGAGAGACAACTGGACAAGAAGGAATTCGCAAAGTTCTCAAGCTACCAAGGAAGTCCGCAATAAGAAAGCAATGTTTGAAGTTCAAATGAATACAAAGGGAAGCTGGTTAGTGGACTTCTTCTCAGAATCGATAGCTATACCTTTGAAAGCTGTGTAAAGTATGCCCTGCCAAGATGTGGAAATAAACCGGACGAGTGTTCACGTTTTGCAAATAAATCCAGGGCTTTGCCTTTGAGAAATTGCCCTCATTTATCTGCCCTGCCGTTTGGAGATGAAAGAAGCTTCTGCAGCTGGAAATGGCTTACACAGTGCAGTCGTACACAATGGCTTACAGGTTATTGGAGCAGCTTGTGATTTACTTTTCCAAGAAAGGATTCATCTGAAGCGATTGCAATAAGATTAAAGAATGTCAGAAGGAGATTGCATTGAAAGGTCACGCAATTTCATTGTCTTCAGGCTGTGGATCTAACCTCCTGAAAAGTGCAAAATGAACTGGAAGACTGCGGAGGGAATACATATTAAATTTCACAATTGAGCTTTTTAATGGCAAGTTAATCCAAAATCCATGAACGACTTTACATAGAAAATAACTGTTATAGGTCGAACGAGTATAATAACGGATGAGTTACTTTTAGGGACGGAAACATTTAACATGTATAGTTACACAATAAAGAACAATGCATGGTCCAATCACTTGAGAGTTTCAATGTCTTTTTTATCATCGACATCATCACGGTTGCAAAGTGAGGTACATTTCAGGTTCCGTTTCCATCATGGCCTCCAGGTAAGAAAAAAGTTCCGTGAAGTTAGGCCTATCTACCGGAGCCGTTCTCCAGCACTTTCTCATCAGTGCATACCTATACACAAATGAGGCGGGAAGTTAATTGACTAGAAACCTTCCCATGACCTTTAACATTTATTCGCGCAGCCATGGACTCGCATCTGTATGTAAATACGTGGGCAGATTCGGAATTACTTACAATTCATCCGAACAATTATCCGGTCTTTCCATGCGATATCCCGACCTGAGCATGTGGAATAAATCTTGGTTTTCTAAAGCTGGATATGGCACAGCCCCGAGGGTAACCAACTCCCATAACAGGATACCATATGACCACCTAAACACGAATTCACACTTAATTAGCCTTCTGCTAATGCTGTTTATGACGTGGCATTGAACGGAAATGGTATTCATAATTACACATCAGATTTAGAGGTGAATACGCGAGAGGTTATGGACTCGAGTGCCATCCACTTGAAAGGGAGTTTCCCAGCCGATTTCTGTCTGTAGACGTTCCATGTATAAATATCCCTACTGAGGCCGAAATCGGAGATTTTTATGCGCTTTTTGTCCCCCATTACGAGGATGTTACGGCAGGCAAGGTCACGATGGATAATGTGATTTCTTTCTAAGTACGCCTAGTGGGGATCAAAATATTAGGGAATGGCTTTGAAGGCCCTGAGCATTACTTGAGCAAAGAGCCGCTCTCCTTACCATTCCTAGGGCAACTTGACGAGCATAGGAAAGTACGTCTTTCTCGCTAATAAATTCACACTCTTCTGTCTCCTCCAGAGAGTTTTTCCTGCCTTCCACAGACGTCTCCTGTGCTTCTGTATACAAAAATAAGTGTGATTGCGATTACCCTTGAGCACGAGGCGCATTAACATCAACATGCCGCGTGCATGAACTTGACCTGATGGTGAAATCCCCATAGGATAATGGATTGCTCCTTAATTAGATTTGAAAAAGCCACTATTACCTTCAGAAGAGTTGCTTCTACTACTTGTTGCTGTACTTGTTCCACTGTGGTGCTGAATGTCTGTATAGCACACCTGAGTAGGATCAGAAGAGTTCCAGCTACGCCTACTAGAGCTCCACGTGTTTTGATCGCTGTTTTTGTTCTTGGAGTCTGGGCTGTCAGACCAACTTGCGTTGGATCCACGACGGCCCCCTGCTTCCATGTTCAACAGCGGAAGAAATTTCTCACGAAACTACACACACGCACACATGGACCATGAATTATTCAGAACTGAAAACTACTTTGAAAATTGCATTATTCCTGTAGTTAATGAATTAAATTGGCCAAGCTGCTCCACGCTCTTACGTACCTTCCGAAGAAACGACAGCAGGTTTCCCCCGGGACAATATTCCATGACAAGATACATGGACTTATTTGTATTACAAACACCCAGCAGAGTTACAATTTGAGGATGACTGCCTAAACTTTGCATTGTCATAAGCTCTTTCACCATGTCCGCCCTGTCGGAATCCGTTGCAGCGACTGAAAAGAAAACAAGTTTATGCCACACTCCCTGCTGTCTCCAAGTCCGAGAAAATATATTCCACATGCTTACCCTTGAGCATTTTAACAGCAACTGTCTCCGTTTCCCCGTCATCTGACAAAGCAACGGTTTCTCTGCTTCTGGATTTCTTCCCATAGTTACTCTTATGTCTGTTGACCAGCTCAAGGTATTTTTTCTTCCCCAGCTCCGCCTTTCTCACAATACCGAATGCACCCTGTCCTAGTATGTCCCCAATGGTAAGATCCTCAAAGCCAATATCCCATTTATCCCTGGGAAAATGCTCCTCCAACACTTTCCACGTGTTTGAAAGCTCTCCGGTCATTGACACAATGGACCATTCATCAGCAAAGGCATCTCGCTGTTCTATGGACTATTATTTTCCTTTCGTTAGATGAGCCATTCACAAGTAGCCTCCCACATCTATTCACCATGACTTCGTCTTTACCTTGAAATAGGAATCCCGGGCGGCTTTTATCTGCCGTCTTTGCGTAATGGATTTGACAACTTGGCAGACTGATGCGATGAGCAGGACACCTAAAAGCACTCCACAAGGGTAGACCCAGAAGCTTAGTGTGGCATCCAGCAGACGACCGTCTGGAGATTAAGTGTGAATTAATTAAAAAGTTATTAATGCTGTCACAAGTCGTTAAGTCTTTCCGCACCAACCTGCATAAAGTTTCAAAGTTAATGTCGCAGGCGGTGATGGGCCTACTGATGACAGGGCTATGACTAGCACCGTGTATTCTGCGTTCTCCTGCAAATTGTCTACCTTCAGCTCAGTCACATTCTAAATGCGAAACAACAGAACCGGGGTCAACAAATGTTTACCAACAGGATGAATACATTTCTGGTACAAATGTTCGCTCATTACCCCCAGCAGTTTGAATCGCATCGGTGGGAGTAAACTTTGGGCATCCATGAAATGAGCGGCTTGAGTATTGTTGTTATCATTATTATTATTATTGTTAGTCCCAACATTCCAGGAAAAAGCTCTTATGTCCACGATATATTGTTCCACCAAATTAGTGCCATTAGAATGTACCGGTGGTTTCCATTTCAGATGGACAGTATATGACCGTCGGAAGACAACAGAACCCGATGGATTTGCCATAATTTCTACTGTCTTTGCTGATTTCACTGAATCAATTATATACGTTAGATTCCTCGGAGCTGGAGGAGCTGTTCAGTACAAAGAAATATACAATAAGACAAGTCATTAGTGTCTCTTTCATGCTCTCTTTGACAATACTTTTTTCATTCCATTAGGCGGAACAACAAAGGAAAAGTTGTTAGGACATTCAAGTAAGAAGTTTCTTGGAATTTGTTGTTCTTGCAATCAAGTAACGCGGCAATAAGATTGTAAAAATAGAAATAATTCCAAAGAAACAAAGTTTCTTATTACAGTTACGATACTGTGGCTATCAGGGAATTTTTTGATAAGAAAAATCTGTTCTTCAGAAAAAATTTCGGCGCAATACTAAAGTCGAGTTACGTACCACATTTATCAAAGCGAAAATGATGAACTTGGAGGCAAGTGGGCGTTGTGAAACTTAGGCTCGCATGTGTACTCTCATCCTCATGCCAATCCGCACTCCTGGAGGTGATTCGAACTTCATAGACTGAATCGAATTTCAAGTCCCGGAACCAGAATTTATGAACTCCTAATGGCTCCTATGAAAGAAACAATTAATTGTAAGAATTTCAATCACATCCAACTTCAAAGGTGCTGTAAAAAATCAGCTCCTTTGATCATCATAATTGCAACTGATCGAGATCATCAAAGCGTTATCTAAATGCTAAGTTTCATGCACTTGTTCCATTGGATCCAATATACGTCAAAGTGACTCTAAGAATGCCCTTTACGTAAAATGATACCAAGAAGATACGAGCAATACTCGAAGGTTCCATAACAAAGGTTAAGTGTCAATAAGTATAGAAGTTTCTTGGAAATTCTTACCCCCTTTATTCGCACTGTCCTCGCAATTTCATCATCATTCCGATTCTCCAGAACAATCTTATAAAAACAGGTTCTTTCTAGGAGACCAAGGATTAGACTTTTTATTTATTTAAGGCTGAACCATTACTGAGAACATTTAGATGGTAATGGGTGATATACGTTTACTTACCTTCGGGAGGTTCCCAACCTAGGAGAACATCAACAGTTGTCTCTTTGGGTTTACTTTCAATTACATAAACACTCTTTGGTGGACCCGGTTCGACGTATCCTTGAGGTAAAGAAAACACAATTTTTCATTCTTGCTCCTAACTCAATTTCTGATAATGGCCAACCATTAAATAAATTAATTACCATCCAATGTTGTAAATGGCTGAATGGTACTTGTGCCCAGAATCCCCTCAGGACCTACAGCAGTCACGCGCCACTGATAGGTGACCTTTCGGTATGAAACATGAAGTTTGTCCAAGCCATAAGGGCTCTAATGGAATTGCAAAAAACAAAAGTCAAAGAATGATCGTCGCAGTTCCATGGAAAAGCCAGAAGCTAAAGACTCAAAGAAGAAATCTCTCATCTCTTCTTACTTTTCCTAATGTGATCCATTTGGTCCATTGGCTTTGATTACTTTGTGGTCCATTAGTATTACTTCGCAACAATAATTGCTGCCTTTGTTCAAAGACAAATACTACAGCCGGTGGTGGATTTGTTTTGTTTTCTTTCAAATTCTCCATAGTTTTACCATTAGAATTGATATTTTCTTGTATAAAATTACTTTTAAGCCATACAAAATGACGATAATTATTAGTTTCTGCTGGACGGTTAGCATTGGAATGATAATGAGTCTGTTGTGATGTAACAGAAGATGATAATGATGACTTGGATGAAGATGTTGGGGTTGGCGTGGTTGCAACTCCTTCACAAAATACGGATGAATAGGTAGATGCAATTAATGACCCTTTTGTGCCAACACCTGCTGCTGTTTCAGTTTCTTCAAGGTTGAACTTTGTTACTTGGCCAAGTTTGAACTTTTCTAAATCACTGTTCACTCTCGCCTTTGTAGCTTCACAGTGTTGCAAACATGATGGAGTTTTCTAATGGAAATTTTATATGGCTTATCAGTACATGTATTAAGTTGCATTCAGGTGAGGAACTTAATTTATTTATAGTAATTTATTACTTACACAATGCTTCGAGCAACTCTCTGACAAATTTATTGCCGTTGTCAGTTGGATACACTGAAAAGAAGGAGGTCAGTGAATCTGCATTTGCTACTATTGATTGTTCCCTTTAAAACTATCTTCATACCTGTGCGCATTCAAAATAATGTTTCGTTCCTTTAACACAAAGGACCGGTCTGAAAATATCCTCTAGAAATTCTGTTGTTCCCGCAGGTTCAAGCTCGCCCTATGAGTTCAAATTGTATTAAATTGGTAATGGTCCCACAGTATTATCAAATTACCCAAGCCATGATGCTGTTCATAAGAGTGAGTTTAACGCAGTTAGAAAACGCTCGAGCTAATCGAATCATTTGACTATCATGACTACGGGGTTTGGCCCAGTGCCCAAGGTTACTCTACAGAAATTCTGCTTGGAAAAGTAAGGAAGGCTGAACTTACAAAATCCCTCAGACATTTAGCTTCCTCTTGAGCAAGTAGAAGATTCAGGTACGAATTCACCACATCTTCGTATTGTTCAGTCAATTCAAAATTGATTCCAGTAAATAATGAGCCCATAGGGCCTGCTACACTCGGTAATTTCTCTTCCTCCTCTTCCTCTTCCACCTCTCTCTTGTGCACAATTTTAACGGGCAAACTGACACTCACTGTATTATTATGATTATTATAATGCCCACGTAAGATTTCAGAATGAGTTTGGTTAAGAGCATTGGGTACACGCTGAATTAATTGGTTTCCACTTGAATTGTTTTTCAAGGTTGTGTGAAAAGGTGCACTGTTAACCACTGCGTTGTTGGAGAGGACAAGCAGGGTAATGAATCCTGAAAGTTTGATTGGTGAGCGAAGCGTAAAGTTGATAAAAATGAGCGGAAAATTTATTCCTCCTCGGATTCTCTCCATTATTTGTATCACCTTGAACGTATCCAACTATCTTCCGTAAAAATAGTTCTCAACTTTCACCGGAACCAACTTTTGTTGCGAATTTCCAAAGTGAAACGGAATTCCAGTTACTGTCGTTTGAAGTTGCGGTATACAATGAGAACGAATTCGTGCGTGAATTTTCTCTAAGACTATGTAGAACTTCATGGTTTCACTTTGCTCCACAGCTTTCACCTTGAGATCCTTACTGTTTGAGGAGCAGAGGAGAACTGAGCTTTCGCCAGTGAAAGTTTTGCTCTTTCAACACTCGCTCTCACAGCTTTCACTTTCAGCCAGAGTGAAAGCGCAAGAGCATTGAACAAACGTCTTGCTGGATTCAACCCGGCGTATAATTTTTGGTTTCCTGTACGGATATTCATCTGCCTCATGATCCTTTTAATAACACCGAGGAGGACAGCTTTGATGCTAAAATGATGGCTTTATGGGAGGAAATACAAATAAATGAGTATCCTGTTCCAGCTGTGATGCATTCCCACAAACGGTACACAGCTTAACCTCGGAATTTGTTCTGGATAATTAAAAACACTTGGGCCTCTTTAATGAGTGGATTTGAACGGTAACTACAGGGCAACAAAGGAAGGGATCATGTTTTACAGTTAAAAGGCAACGGGAATAACAAGGGACTTATGCGCGCTTGAACTTTAATGAATTTAAATCCTTTGGCATAAGATTTTATAACACTTTTCCTTTGAAATGGATACATGTAGTGTTGGATGAAGCGGGAGGAGATAAAGCTACTGGGAGTATTATGTATTCATTCCAGAAGAGAATGGAAATAATGCAGAGTTCATTAGTTTTCATGGTAATCTTGTTTCCACATGGGGACTCTGTTTCGTTCGTTGCATGTCAAGATAAAAGGGAGATGAATTGTTCTGCATTGCAGTAGGATTTCCTGTAGTGGTAGCATGCTATACTTTTATATAATTTTTGTATTTATGATCATACGAACTCCATGTAGGTATGTACGCCTGAGTGACTTGACATTAATTGCACTTGCAGCGGACAGAAATCGCTATCATTTCAGGGCTCATGAGGACAGCACATTAAGCAACTTCCGAAAGGACAGGCAGGCACGTGGAGACATGGAAATCTGAAATGAGAATTTTAGATGAGTAACACGGGTGGATACAACGAGCGAGCATAATTAAGTTCCAAGGCATCGGGCTGCTATATTTAACAACTCTTCCACAACTGTTTTAATGTTTCATAAATGGAGCTTTCAAGATTGTCAAGGTTCCTCTACCTTTGCATTCGTGAGACGAAGGCACACATGCGGAAATTAAAACGTTGATGCTGAGACGCATAAAACGTTTAATTAGTTCCTTATTATTATGTTCCGTAAAATGCGCACGAGCGTGCTCCAGCAATTTGCAGCGTTTTCCCGCAATTCGCAATAACATATTTTGCACAGAAATCCAGCCTTTTGTCTGCACGAAGGAAAATTCATTTGTTTTATTAATCTTTTTTCTCCTCGAATAACTTTGCATATGAATGGTTTGGAATTTTTTATAAAATACTTTTTTCATCATGCTGATCCAGTCATTGGGCATGAATTTTGAGTTACAATTTTTAAGTTGCGAACAACAACAGCATTAGAATTGTGTTAGGTACTTTCACAGAAATCGTCGGAAAAAAGGGGCAATTTTGGAGTAAAATTACGAAGCATAATTGTTTTCTTTTGTGACAGACTCTGTGTTTGTGTGTGTTTAAGGCGTTAAAAATTTCTATATAAACAAATAATAATTGCAGTTTTTTCATAACTAACAGGATAACAACGTTTTTGTTCTAAATATGAAGACGTAAATATTCCAAACTATATTAATGCTTGGTAAATATACTTGAAAATACTCTACATATATAGTTACATGCAAATAATATTATACTGTGAGAGTACTACATGCTGGAGACAGATATATAGAGAGACTTAATGTATTTCACATTGTATCCTCACACAGTTTTAAGAATTAAAGGTGAACAGTTAGCATTTTAGCATTTAGTATTTACTACTACAACTACACGTCCCTTCCTTGCTTGGGATATAATAAAAATCAGACTTACAAAACTCTCTTTTCCCTTCATAACTTTCATGCCGTCCCTTTTACAATTTTGAGGTCATTTTTCATATGTACTGAGCATAGCAATAAAAATAATAATTTAAACTTGAGTACATCATGTCCTATAGTGGCTAGTGTCTTTTCTAAAAGATAAGCTACCAGTGTTGGATTGCCCTGTCACTCTGTGTGTACATCAGAGTATCAGCTGCAGACTTGGGATGGATAATGTTGGGACTTTTCAAGGTTTTACAGCTGAATGCTATTTTATAGCAGTAACAGAGGGAGTCCTTTTACAAGGGACAATCTAAGGATGTTGGCAGAGAATCCAACGCCACATGAGGAGAGACAGTAAACATAAATTTGGCTGACGTCAAAGTGTTTCTTGCTGTAGTAACATTTGCTCTTGACATTGAAAGGACATTTATATTGCAAAAGAGGCTGGATGTTCGGGCGCGCATTATTATGCGATAGCTCGGATGATGAGCACAAGTACTGCGGACAGGCCTGCAGAGACGGGTACTGTGACAATCCAGGCGAAGAAAATATTTCTGTAATCAAATACAAAAGTCAATTTGAAATCACATTCAGAATTTATGAGATACGGGGTATATATGAAGATGGAACTGCGTATGTACCTAAATAGTTTCCAGTCCACACCACCACGAGTACGAATCTGACCGACTGTAACGACAGATCCCACTTTGCAATGAGTTGTGCTGACGGGTAGGCCGATTTTAGAAGCAAGAAGGACAGTGATGGCGGCTCCGATTTCAATGGTGAAGCCACTATAATTACAAAGAACGGAAAAGTAAATTAAGCTGGAGCCCATCATCTATGACTTTTATGACAACTATTAGGTAGAGCTCTACCTTGACGGAGTAATTTTAGTGAGATCCTCTCCCATAGTTTTAATGACACGTCGACCCCAGATCCAGAGACCCAAGGAGATGCCCACACCGCCATAAATTAGGAGGTAAATAGGGGTCTGAACCTTGGTCTGCACATCTCCAGTGTCATAGACCAACCAGAGGGCAATGAGTGGACCGATGGCATTGCTCACATCATTTCCACCATGGGCAAAGGAGCCAAAAGCAGCCGTGAGGACTTGAAGAGTTGAGAATAATTTGCCCACACCGGGTTTGTCTCCCTCATCCTTTGTAGCTGGTTCATTAACTCCGTCTAATCCGTCTGTATTTATGTGAATCACGCTGGCCCCATTTTCACCTGAGCTGCTCATCGTTGTTCCTGTTCCAGATTTGATCAATGGCACGGCACTCCCATTTGGACTCAGACCATCCACAGGCATGACCTCCAAGGTGACAGAGGGCAGATGAGAGGGAGAGCGAGGAGTAGTCTCATGATATCCATTGTTCAAATTTCCATTATTCTTTGCATTCTTATCTGCCACTCTGTTCGAGTCATTATGATTCGGCTCGGTGACAATTGACGCGAACCCATTTGAACTGATAAATCCATTTCCATTGACCTTCAGACCCGCCTCTAGAGATTTTTCAGCTGATCGGAAGTCCGTCATGGAAATATTCATGGGTGTTTGCTCCTTTGAGTCAGCTACATAAAACAGAATAATCATATAGCCCCAGCTCTAATGGAAATTCCTGGCAAATCATGACCACAGGACCATACATACAAACGAAAGACAAACAAATGAATATAGATTGGACAATCATCATGATTTCGAATTCAGGACCACACACACACACTCACATAGACATACAAGCATACGCCAGCGCGTCGTGCATTCTCATTTACAAAAGTTTACATTCCACAGTGGTTCTAGTGTAACCACGTAGACTCAAACAAACAAGTTCGGTAATCTGCAAACATTGCATTTACCACAAATGCATTTATTTTGCTACATGCCTCATCAACCCTCGCCTTCCAAAGTCAAACATGATAATCAAACGGAACTACTGAAGTTCATGCTTTCAAAATCTTCAAAAGCTATAGAAACTGCATAACCATAACTGACCACTGCCTACAATTTGCAATGTAGCAGTCCTTCTGTGATCAATCCAAACAAAAATAAACGAAAGTTGCTCAAAATCAAAACTGATACAAAAAATCAACTGAAAGAAAAATTGCTTTGAAATTAAAGGGAAACTGATGGAAGAGAGCGCAAACAAAAACAAAACAACACAAGAAAAACAAGGAGAAATGTCAAAGTTCAAACAAAACGCAAAACGGGGTAACACAAGAAGTAAATTCTGATCATTTCATGTGATTTGTCATGTCACGCAGACCAACCTGGTGAAATATTTCCATTGCCTATCACAAACACAACTACGTCCCCGCTGTTGTTTGTTGCTGCGGAACTGGAAACTGGTGCTGCTCCTTGAGATAATTCCTCTGTTGTGAAAAGAAAGCATTTCTTGTGTCATAAAATTGTTACATGGTAGTCATGGTAATGTACACGTGTTAATTGTCCTCTAACATTCCAAAGCGCGGAGTGAAAAACTGTGTCTGAATGTCTAGCAAATGATAATATCTACTGCATCCTGGAAGTATTTTACAGAAATTAAAAAATCCACTCACACTTTGACAACTACTGTTTTATACAATTGACCAACCGGAAAGGATGAAATATTTACAATCAAATCGGTGTCAAGATATTACTACTCACTCCTGATAACACAGGATGCCTCTAAAAAATCCCCATCTTTGTTCACACCTCACGCTATCATCAACTAACACGGTTCCTACATTAGCCTTATCATTTCAAT
>JAQFYD010001051.1:0-13787 GCA_034694225.1 Bourletiella hortensis
TAGATTTCGTCTTGTTTTATACGTATTTCCCATATTTCATTAACTTTTCGTACCATGACTTGTAAAAACGCGGTTATGACTTATGACACAACTGAAAATACTTAAAAATAAACCAAACACAAACAAAAACGTGGCAGACTGACCACAGTCCATTATTTTTTCCACTTTGCTGTTGCTGGGAAGCTGAATTACGGAACGTGGCCACAGGGCCATGCATTACTCCATGATGCTTTGGGGATTTAAGCTTAGATTGCGAACATGGTGTCCACATCAAAATCATCCCATTTCCACAACGCACAACACAATGATTTGCAATGAATGTTAAGCTTGAACGTGTCACATAATGACGTCACAGTTGGTCCGTTGGCAAAGTAAACAACAATAGATTATTTGTTATTTGCGGCTCCAAGGATTTGGATCATCGCAATGATGATAATGATAATGAAGCCGAGAGCTACAGAATTAATAATTCTTTCGTTGAAAAACGTTTCGAATGGGTTAAGAAAATTTCATAATTATTTGCACAGATTATAAGCAGAATGAATTTAGCACCTTTTAATTTGTGTGTCCAAGGCGAGGTCAACCGTTGGATTTTTCCCATCATTACAAAGAGAATAACAGAATGTTTACATGGGTGTAGCTAAGCTTGAAAATTGCGTAGAAGGGTCCTGGAATCCCTTGATTTATTATTACTTCTTCAGGTCTTCTTTGTATAATTTGCAGCAGCCTGCGACAGCAAGGAAGTGCGTCATCTCACCTTTACCTAACACATGAGCCGGTCAATCCTCCGGAAGTACACAGAAAGTCCAAGGCGAATGTCCCAACACGGGAGCAACATTGAATGCTGTGAAACAGTTCCCTTTATTGTTGTTTTCCATTTTTGTGTGTCGCCATATTTGCGGGGAAGAGAAGATGATGAATTTGTATGGAATTATGTCCAGAATGGAAAGATAATCCATCCTTTTCGTCATCCCGTAGTAGAAACTATAGAAATATTTATTATTCATTCATATACACGACCTTGCCTTTAGTGTTATGCTCCATTGAACCATCTTCCTCCTTGTGCCATGTAGGAAACATCCATAACGTGCGTATAGGCCAACAACAGATGAAACCTCAAGGACTATTTCGTACTTAATCTCCGCTTAAAAGTTCCTCCTGTCAGGTAGAAGAATCTTTGTAACTCCTATTGCGATTGCCATTGCCATTACAAGGAGAATTTGAAAGGGAAAACTTGGAATGCTAGCAATAATAGCTAAGTTTTGCAATAATTTTCATAACTTTTCTACAAATTCCCCGAATAATTACCTTTCATTCATTCCATACGGATACTGACATAATTTTAGGAAATGTCTGGAACGGATGGATGAAATCCAAGGCAAACGTCACGTGAATTCAAGCAAACATAAATGCAAGCAAATAATTCCATCATTTCACTTTTGCATGTCTGTCTCTTCTTGTTTGTTATGCAATGACCATCTTTTCATCATGACCGAGCTATGAGATAATAATGTAATGGCGTAAGAGAACCATTACTGTGAAAGCAGATGATGATAGCCTTTAGGACAAATGTACCAAGGCGGATGTGAAACTAAAGGGAAGAAGGCGAAGGAGTTAAAAGTAACGGAGTTAAAGCCTTGGCCATCTTTCACACTCTGTCTGTGTGCACTTGTCTCATTTCTTCGTCTTCATCTTGACCTTACGCAATAACAAAAGTGTCGTCAACCTTTCACCGCACGGGTACATCACACACGTTTCCAGGAGCAGGCAAGCAAGTAAGCAAGCAGGAGCCTTCCATGAACAAATAAGTTTCTTGAAAATTCATTCACAAGTTCAAAAGTTCAAGAACATACGAAATTAATGCATGATTTTTGGATGGACAAAGTTAGTAATGAAATTAACTCGAACAAATTATTGCACAATCCCAAATCCTTCCGATGATCATGTCTTCTTCTTCCATTTTAGCTTGATGAGCATGGCATGTAATGATGTGATAAGACTCTGTTCAGTAGCTACTGGAACATTATGAGAATGCCTGCAAATGCTTAAAAATCAAGTCATATCACCGTCGTCTAAATGCCTCATGTAAATTGCTTATTTTTTCCTTAATAGGCCAACTACTCAGTCCGTAATACTCCAGTAACCTCACTCATCAGTCATAACCATCCAGCAAAAAGGAAAATGCTCAGAAAATCTAAAGATTTCCAGAATTTTCGGCAAAAAACAAGACGTGTAGTTTCTTAGTCGTCCTTTCATAATTACAACATTATTTTCAAAGTATTATTCACGCACTTTAAAAATGACTAATAGAAGTATGACGACAACGACGACGGGTCGGTCGGTCGCTGAGTGGCGAGAAGCTAACTAACTCATGTTTTTCAACAACGAGGCGTAATTTCCACCGTAATGTAGCTAATGTAATTATTATTGTCCGCCGCTGTGCACTTTCATGATAACACACACATCCATGACAGGAGGATTAAATGTAAACAATAGTCAAGTACTGAAAATCATCATGGAGGCTCTAATGTCTAGGAAATCATAATAATCATAATAATAATAGAATTAACGTTTTTTGTCCCGTTGTCCTTGTAAAATTTTCAGGTTGGGACGGGGGCAAAAAGGAGTTTGTACGCTGCTGTTTCTGCTCGCTCCTTAGTTAGCTACTGTTCTGTGTCCTGAACGCGGACTTTACCTCCCATAAATTAAGATTAAATCAAGCATATTAATGTTCCGAGTATTTTAGTTCAAAACTTGGAGGGCATCTTAAGTAATGCTTCCTTACCCTGACTTGACATTCTGAAAACACATTTTGGATGGCATTTTGTACGAGGACAAGTTTTGCATTTTTTCTGTCACTCGATCCTGCGGTCATTTATCGGATTAAGTTTTTTTCTTTGGAATTTTAAGCGTTTCTGTTTTAGAAATCTTACGTAATTACAAGATGTTGTAATGACGTCAGTTGGATATGAAAAGGAAATCGTCTACTCATTCCCCATTCTTTAAGATCGCAGATCCTTCATGTGGGAATTTTTCATTTCATGATGAATGCGTCTTTTTATTGAGGACTTTGTACTCCAACAAGGGCACTCGGTGGAGTTAAGGGCGAACATTATTATAGTTGGTAAAGAATAAGATGACGCTAAAATAAATCATACCTGAGCATCTTCTGACGACGATGATGGTGACCATGATTTTGAGAACGATGATGCTAACGAATTATCAAGGGCAAATTGGTCCATATGCTGCGCAGGTCATTGGAGCCATGATGACTGGGTTTTTCTTTCCATAAACCGGACTATAATTTCAATGCATAGCCGGACAATAACGTGAATCGATGGTTCATATGGTACAGTGCATTAATTACTGACGTTATATCAACTTTCTAAAAATAAGCAAAAGCAATCACGTGGAAATGTGGGGAATTTCTTCTCGGGAAGAACAAATGAGTATTAGCTGCATAGAAATGGTTAGAAAAAGGCTTGCGTGTCTGGAAGGTTTCATAGCTTTCATTATGTAACAAAATACAATGCAAAAGACGTGCCGATGATCACACCAACCCGCCGCTCTGCTCGCTGGCACGCACTTAATTACATAAAGGAAGCAATTAAATTAATAATTGACTTTGTCCAATACCCATCTGCTGTTAATTATTGCCATATGCCAGACTTTAGATTCTCAGATGTAACGATTGAGGCTGCGGGGGGCGTCAATTGTGATTAGAAATCGACTGTTGCATATGAAAAATGACATGATTTTTTGGTTAATTTTTTACTGTCTAAAATTTATTGTATCGATTCAATATGTTCTCTCGTCAAGAAAGACGTTAAAGGAAATTCCTGGATCATTGTTGCCATTATTATCATCAACATGTGATGGATAATGATGAGCTTGACAAGAATAAATAAAATATGTGCGAATGACCAGGATTACTTTTTGTATCCTTCATCTTCATCGTCATGTACAACAATAAACCTGCACATGCATAATAATGACAAGGCAGTTTTTTAGTGCTTGTCAAAACGTGTAGCTTTTTTGTATGTGTGTGATATGATATTTATAAGAGGCTGAAGGAACAATTAAGAAAATTATTCACATGTCAATTTCATTTGTACTCACTCAGTCAGTCAAGTTCATGAGCTTGATTTTCAAACTATAAATACATTGTAGTACAAGTTGTTAGCGTTAACCCATCATAATCAGCATCCATTTTTCCCCTTGAGCCGGCCATTCGATCCTTCGGTACAGGTGTACTGAAACTGATGAGCTTTAAGCCTTAGCATGCATAATAAGTGCTGCTGGAGAGATAACTAGAAACTCGTTGACCACAATACGACGATGGTGAGAGGCTATGGAAATGTGATAATGACGCAATGATGGTATATTCGAAATATATCAATATAAGAACATGGAGAATTGAATGTGAAGTCTAAATATATCTGGTTATATTCCTTCTTCTTACACAGTCATCATCATCTTCCCGTCTATTTGCAAGCAGAGAAAGAGTGGGAGGAGTTTGGAGAAAAGTGGTAAATGAAAGAGTAAATACAGCAGGAGTATAGTATTAGCGATGGGAAACTTCGGTGCAAGTATTACACAGAACATCTTGTCCACACCAGTTCCATACCTGGGATTTTCTTTACGTTCATCAGCACTGAATAATAATTAGTAAGCAGAAATTATACGACAGTATTTCTACGTAGCTACGTATTATGTTAGGATACTCGTGTCCGACACCCACGAATGAGCTAACGGGCCATGAACTACCTGATGGCAAATTCACTCGTGTGTAAACCAATCTATTGAGACCTGCTGACTTCTTTCATCCCTTACGTCAGCAATAGCATTGAGATACATAGAAATATGGTGACGAGCAAGTTGCTGAGAATCAATAACTATTTTTCAATAGCTAAATCGCTCTGTCTCCGTCACTTCAGAGTGCTTGTTATTTCCAGCGAATGAGTTGACCAGGACTATAAAGGACAAGTCGTACTTAATGGCCACAAGTGGAACTTTCCGGCCCTACAGACACTGGATTGCTGGCTTGTCCAACGGCAGAAGAAGCAAAAGCGAAATTCTGGGCGGAAGTTTTAGGTTCTGTTGGAACTTTTCAAACAGTTTCAGGCCGAGGGTCAATATGGCATTGCTATAAACCTGCCTCTCTGTCTGCCATTTCACTATAGAAACGTACTTCAAACAGAGTTGGCCATCGGTAGAGTTGATTTGCATGCATAAGAACACGTCATACTTAATGACCAGACTGAATTGAACTTTTCTGCCTTACAGACATTGCACTAAAGTCGTTGTAAAATATGAGTGCATACCATTATTAGTCAAAGAAGCATGTAGCGGAAGAGATAAATGCTGAAGAAGAAGGTGGTGGTGCATATGCATGTACAGCATGGTTAAGCCCAAATGGGAAAAGAATGGATTGTAAGGAACTGCATCATCAGCACCGGAGGTCAGTGCTCAGCTCCCAAAACCTCTCCAGATTTTGCTCGTCTTGAATGACTGACTGCCTGACCGATAATGATGACATCCTTTTCTGTGCTTTTTCTTCTTATCTGAAACAAGAGCCGAAAAATATTTCAAAATGAGTCAGAAAATCAATCCAGAAACCATCTGGTCACAATCTGCTATCCAAGTCACATGAAATTTCATAATCACCATCTTCCTAAATGACCGAAAAGAATCCCATGAAATTCACTTGAAATTGAGCCGGAATCACCTGGTTTTGTACCAGTCCTGTCCATGATACTTTTGTTCAGGAATGGGAATGTTCAGAGGAATGTAATGCATTTCCAAATTTGGTCCGTCGATCACGTCCTGAGTTGACAATTGTCATTAGCTAACATGATGATAACCACGCATGCATGCAAATATCTCCGGGGAAACGTGAACAGGAGGGGCCATTACGGGCATTAAATTCTCATCCACTGTCACGTTCAATGCCTCTGACGGACAAATTCCTTCATTTCCACTACAGTAATTAGGATCATTTGGTCACTCACCCTGCATTACTCATTTAGATTATTACTATCACCATATTTTTTTTCGTCCAGTCCAACCCCACGACATTTTTCACATCCTCCTTCTTAATGTTTAATTATCACAAGCTCCGGATTATCATTATTGATTAGAAGAACCACCATAATTTTCCTGTCCAGCTTACGTCCTCTTGACGACGTCTGTACGTACCTTGACGTACAGACTATGATGATGATTGCCGAAGACGATGCTTTTACTGCAGGAGTTTTTTTTCTCGCCACCACAAATCCTTGTTCTCCATTAAATTAACGTAAGCAAGCATGAAAACGCGAGCAATTAGGCTTGCAAATAATATGTTAACCGCAATTCTGTCCGTCATCATAGTTTTAGCCATGAACATGGGATTCGTCCTAGAAATTATTTTTGTCATTCCGTCATTCTTTCTTTCATTCTGTTGTTGCCATGCATGTCGGACGGAAAACACATTCGGCATCCATATTTGTCCGCTAAAATCACTCAATTTTCAGTAGTGGTAGTCAAAGCTCCATTTTTTAACCCTGTGCAAGCGAAGTGAAGGGATTTATTAAACGATGTGCATGCTGTAACTGCGATGTACTCGGGTCATTAGTATCGTTCATAAAGAGCTATTTTCTTTAATGGGGTGTCACTGGGCACGTGGTGTGTGGTATTAGGGTGGTAGTACGTACTACTTGTGTTTTTTATCATCCCAACAAAGAAACAGGGAAAGAAATTATTATTAAGTTGACGACGATGGCCATGCATGATGACACCTAACAAGAAGAAACTGTAAAGCACACACAAAGACTCCCACCTGTCCCTCCTATTATTATTATTTGAGGAGATCATCCCAGGGCGGAGATTGCGGGATGTGATGATGATGTTAGCTATATATATAAGGAGGGCAAACCTGGGAGCCATTCAAGTTTCTAAAATTGCTGGTACATTGTGGAACACTCTCCAGTCCTTTCAGTTTGTTTTTGCACAGCCGAAGAAGCTAAAGTTTGGGCTGTGAAGACGACAGCAGCGTTGCGGTAATAGTTGGTTGCAATATTAGCAAGTGAGACATAGCGCGATACTAGTATTATAGTTGGTTCAGGTAGTGTATTTTTGTATACATAATTATTGAGTGTGTGCGTGTGTGGATGTGTTAAAGCTGGTGCAAGGTGTGGAGGATTTTATTTAGCATGGTCTCATCATAGCCTGTCTTACCCCCCAACATTACTGCGCCCTGTATACCAGATTATTAATATAAGTTCCCCACAGGGGAGACAAAGCAAGAGCAACGAGAGAGCCAAATAAGATATCGCTTCTCTTCTACTCATTTATATAAGTGGACAAATCTGTCGGTTTCAATATAAACTCTACCGTCTTCAGTTCACCACGAGAGCTATTAACCACCAAGGCAAAGTTTTCTGTCCGCCAGACATACAAAAACGTATACACAGAAACACAATCGGTAGCAAAGACCAATCATTTGCATTTCATTCCAAAGTGTTTGTTGAACAGTCAGCAATAACAAAGTACGAATTTTTTTAAAAAACCCAAGTGATCGAATACAAGTTTTTCAGAAAAATGTCACAGTGAGTTTGGAAAAAAGCAATTAAAAATTGTAGTGCGTTGACTTGGTTTGAAAAGTTGAATCAATTTGCCAGAAGAAGCTCAGAAGAATTTGACTGCATTTGTTGTACAAAATGGTGTCGGATAGTCCGCGTGTGAGGTAAGAAGCTATATCCAGCTTTTCAACTTACTTTGTTCTTGTACTTTCTTCTCATTTTTCCCCTCGTGCTCTCTCTCGTATCTATCGCTGCGCCCAACGTAACATTCTTTAACACGGTGTCTTCATTACCATTAATAATGAGAGCCAAAAACAACGGTAGTCATACAATTACGGTCAACGCTAACAAAGGTAGCCACTACTCTTGGGACGACCATATTCACTGACCTGGAACTTAGCCTTTAAATGCTTTTGCTTGCTATGTGTCTGAAATATTTTCGAGACTTTTAATAATAATTGGCAAAAATATTAGTCACGTGAGTGGTTTTTCCGAAATGGTCACAGAAGACAATAATAATTATTGGAAAGGAATCGGAATAAGGAGACGCATGGAAATTGTGTGGAGGAAAGATGTAGTCATAATTTGCTCAGGTGTACGACGATGATGTGCAAGGCGACGGGGTGCAAATAGATAGCTAAAGATATGCTGACTTATTTCAGGGTTTCGCATGCAAATAATAATCTATGAAACAATGCATATGGACTTGCCAAATACATCAACATAATCCTATTTACGACCTATACATATTAGGGGTGACCAGTAGTAGTAGCACTAAGTTAATAATGATGAGCGAAAAAAATTCATTGCGTATAGCATTGCCAAAGTGTTCGGTTTAGTCTGTCTCTGTATCTCTATGCATAAGGAAGGGGCCTTTCAAAAAAATAATAATCACTCCGTTTACATATGTTGTCGTCGTTGTCGTCCCTTCTGTAAGAAATGACTATCCAGACTCACAGTCAGTCATTCAGTAACTTCTACAAGATGCGTAGCTTCGTGCTGCTGCTGACTAAGGGAAAGAGACACATTAAAGTGCATAACTCGTAGTAGTATCAGGGTTACCACCATAGCATACACCTTATTATTACATTATTGCTTCTTATTACCATAAGACTATTTACACGAGGAGCAATTGTTACCCTGTCCATTTGTCACATTCATTTCATTCTGCGGCTGACAAAAGGATGCATGTATGCAGAGACGGACTTACTTGAGTGATGGTGAACTATGAGAGATGATGCTCTTACTTATTTGGTATGCCGTCTGAAATTACATACCACTCCCTGGAGTTTGTCTATTTATTATTATTAATAATGAAACATTTAGTCATCCTGAAAGCCTCAAACTATTGCACGTTGATGCCTCAGCATTTATCATGATTCTCTTCGGATCCATAAATTCCCGTACGAAGTTCGTAACATAAGTTCCGTTACATTTGAACAATATGAAAGATGTGAACATTTAATAACGGTCAGATAAGAACAGAGATGAGGTACAACGAGCTGCTACTTCCAGACTTGAAAATTAACTCATAAACCAGCCTGTAAAGATATTGCCCTTGAGTTCAAAAATAAGTCAAAAAGTCAGATGAACACGACAATGTGAAGCAATGAGAATATGAAGAATGGCTGGAGGTTCAGGTGAAATTAATATTTCCTGTGTGATGGCGGGCACGTAGGAAAGATTGGAAATAGCCAAAGGAATCACGTAACACGGATTCCTCAGACTGAAAAATTTACCAATGACCTTGTTATCCAAATTGCGTGTACCATATAAGAATTATATTCCTACTGTAGTAGCCTTCCAGAACCCTCCACCTATGTCCCCGATATTCTTGTTCAATGTCTATTGCTGCTGCTGCGGCTGTAACAGATTAGAAAAGAGGAAGTTGCTGCACACACGGCCGAAAAGAGACCAATGGCTAATATAGCAAGCCACTTACTACTTGAGTGATTCCTTCTTTGCATGTCGTAGTCGTCGTCAGCATGATGGGCAAAGCGGGTAAGAAGGAGGCTGACGATGATAATCTTAATATTTTACTGAAAGTTACAACATCCTCTGGGTCGCTGATGGGGACAGCATCACGTAGTCCTCCTCCTTACTCACTTGAGAGGCTGGTCATCATTAAAACTCATCAAAACTAATCTCATTCCCTCATAACACAATGATGTTATTACCCACCCAGCTTCAGCAGCCTTTATTGGTCATCATGAGGTGACAGTTAGGAGGTGTAGACTTTGAAAAAATCCATCTTAATTACACCTGCAACCAAGCACGTAGAGTTTTCTCATTCACTCGCTCACTCACACCACATTGATTCCTATATAAAGCCGACGGCCTAATTAATCATGGATCATAGATGAGGATGAGAAGTGAAACTGTAACAGTGTCAGTACAAAAAAGAATTCTTCAAAGATCTCATCGTCATTTTCACCTTACATTGTGGAATGGACGGACAGTTTTCTAATAAACCAATTATTATTTCTCTTACCATTGACCCCACAACAATATAAATAAACAAGAGCGACTATAACAACGACTTTCTTATTTTTATCACAACCGATCCTCATACCTTTAACAAGGTTATGAGTTGAATGTGTACTGCTGTGAGAAGCACGTGAAATTCAAAGGTGTCAATAACAGACAATAGTTACTATTCGGATTCACATGTTTTTTGGAATGTACGAACAGAGTGAGAGTACATAAAGTGTTAGTGAATCCATCTTAACATTTTGTTCTCAAAAGACTCTGAAAAGAACAGTTGTTACAAACAAGTGAAAGAAAGATGGTTTGGGAAAACGGAGTAAGGTAAAAAAACAAGAGTCTTTCTCTCATCTACAAAACAACACCTCAACAGCAGACTTTTCCTCTTCGCAATCAAACATGTGAGTGGAGCGTATTATTATTTCTCAAAATTCTGTTCAATCCCCTCAAGCTCTCATCCAATACCATCCAGTCATTGTTCCAATGTATAGACAAAATAGTACGGAATCTCATCACTATTAGATTCCCTGGGGGTGCGATTCTTAAACAATTATTGTTGTACTGCCTGAATGAACATCCGTGTACAAGTTATCCTGATTCATTGCGGTTTTAAAGGCTAAACTGGGACCAGGATGGTTCCATCTTGTACTACAAGCGACATAGTTACATTGTTGTAGCCTAATTTCCTAATATTAAATAAGTATGGCATTGAACTAAGTGACTGACTGACTGACTGAATTACTCACTGGGACGGGGAGGGACACAAGCTGTAATAAGTACATTCCAGAGGTTTCTGAGTGGACAAGCAACAACGAAGTATACCTGGATACCTCTGTGTTTATAACGGAAGTTTATTTTCATGCCGGACCTTAAACACACGTGGCACAGTAACTTCCATTATCGTCAATACTCCTCCTCCCTACTCCTGTTTCACTGTTATCCTGTTGAACCAGATCAGATCCAACATGACAACAAAATTCCATCATGGAAAGAATTCATTATTGTTGACAACCTTTCTGTTGAGCCCGTAAAAACTGGACATTGGTCGGTTATTACAGAGATAGAGAGCATCGTCATCGCGTCACTGCTAATACATGCAGTGTTAATTACGACAAGGGACATTTGGATAGAGATTCATAGCATAGCACGGCCAAAACATATGCGTCTAATAGCAGTATTATTATAGCAGCTACACGCACGCAGGTAGGAATAGCAAATTATGTTCACAACAGACTGGAATTTTCAAGTGGCTTGTGTCTTCAGGGCTGCATGACAAAGATGAGGGTGATGACGACGATGACTTGGCTAAGATTACTGCCATATGATCCCATGATTAATTAATAGGTGTATAGTGGAGGCAGAGTGCTCCAAAAAAATATTACTCCATAGGAATTATGCCCATCATGTAGTTCTACACTACTATTATTTTCTATGCGGTCAAGATTTTGTTGACAAACGGAAGCACAACATCCTTGACCCAAACGTCTCTTTCAGTCGTCATTCATGGCACTCAACTTTAGCTTTACAAAGAGCACACATGTAGGCGCTGTTGTCATCATGATAATACGGCCAAAAATTCCGACGATATAATCCTTTTTACACAATCATCATCATAATAAGACACAAGCAAAAGTACCTCATTCTTGTAGTAAGCCTGAACAAGTCCTTATAATTATGGCATAATATTCAGATAGTGCTATGTCTTGGTCAGTGCAGGGAGGTAGGCAGGCAGGAGCATATATTTATTAGTAAGAGTGAATGGGTGATTCAGGGCAAAGAAGGATCAGAGAGAGGTGTCGCGTTCAAAGTACATTAAATTCCATAGGATTCCTTTATTTCTGTATTCTAAACTGTACTCAAAGTATCGTTCTGACTCAAAGCACCATTCTGATTATTATGAAAATGTTAGGAAATTAGGCCTCCTTTGTTTTACATGGTAAAAAGCATCTCAAGCTCATGCATGCATGTACAAGTGCATCCAATTTTTACATGCAAAACCAACGAAGCAACGTGGCAACACTCAAGTTTTATATCATCGCAAGTTTGTTTTTAAATGTTTCGCTGCCACTACAGCTCAGATAACATTCATTTGGAGCCACTGATCAGACTTTTATACCAATGGCCAGGACACCGAGAAAACAATAACTATTCGTGATAGAGATGTCGGAAAAAATGGAAGATTAGTTGTGGTAATTATTGCTACTGCAAAATGGGGAATCCTGATCGTTATTAAATACTTTGTTTAAGATTCATGAGGATGAGAGGAGAGGAGGTGTGATGATAAGTTGGAAAAATCAAGTTACTCTAAGACAAGAGCAGTGGGAAGAAACAAGTAGTGCTGACATTCAGGTGGTCAGGCATTTATTAAAGCATTAAACTATTTGCATGCATGTATGCCACTTTGCTCTTGAAATTCCAAGGCTGCAGACAACGCCATACACTGTACTTTACTATCCCCTTTTCAATCTCTTTGTATATGCGCTCCTTGTCGCCTCAATAATTCTGCTTTCACGCGTCGTCTTGAGTAATCACAAATAATAGAGATCACTATCGATCATGATGAATAAGTTGTACATGTAGGCAGCAGCAAGGTTAATCTAATTAGCTTCCTCTCATCATCAAATCAATCGCCATTATTTGTTTTTCAAAATTATTTTTAAAAATTATTGTTATTAACAACGTTCTTGATGATTGAACGCGAGCATTCCAGAAGGAAGCAGATGAGGGTAGGATACGTGCAGAAGATGAATCCAAATAACAAGTACGTGTGCTACACAACAGAGACATTGAACCAAGTGGTGAACACCATTCGTCGTTATAGATGTATTTTTCTAAAATGGCCATATTGCATGTTTCAAGAGGAACTTAAAGCTAACGTCATCCAAGGAACAATATGTGGCTCTGTGCTAACGGCTTTATAATTAAGGAGAACATTTTCAAAACGTTTTACTAATTTTCCAGACATTACAGGTCTAGTCCAGAGCCTTCCAAAAACCATCTCATCATTCATTATTTACAACAATTTAATTTAGAAACCGCAGCAGTAATGAGAGATAGTTCTGGCAGGGGCAGCAGGAGGAGTAGAGGCGTGGGTATTAACAAAGACAGGAGAATTACCACTTTTCCAATGTTTACAAATAAAACGGAGCATTATTACGTTTTTTTCATGTTTATTATTCCACAATTGTAACGAGGGACGGAGGAGCGCATATAATAATGGAATTTTTCTCATTTCAGCATACAGAAGACATGCATTGTCATACTGTACTAGCGTTGTTGAAAGACTGAAAGAGCGAAAAAAAAATTATGCAGCATTCAAACATTAGTTACTTGCTTACTATTCGTAATTTGAGTTGTTGTTGGAATTGATTGAACAAGTTTTCTTGGCTTGTTTCATGTAGAGGGAAATGATTTTCATCCAATAACTTACAAGGTTCTCTCGCCTTTCAGGGTCATTAACGTCCACATGTACTTTAGCTATGCTCATAACGAATGATCACAATATTCCTGTTAAAACATCATGTTTCGATTCCGTGTTGTATGTTGTATCACTGTGTCAGTATCTCGCAGTCTGTCTATAGGGAACTGTCTGCTTTTTTTAACAGATTGCAGTGGAGTTGAGTGTTGTTAGATGTAGACAGTTCTTTATATGAAAAAAGAGGAATACTAGGCTTGACATTGTTGAAGATGCATACTACAACAAGATTGCTGTTACTTGACTGGCGATCATTTATTATTATT